>BLSH010028219.1:461514-472373 GCA_018402905.1 Glandirana rugosa | reverse complement strand
CTCTCCCTATACTAGCATGAGATGATTGTATAACGCTAATCTATCCCTCACACCAGCGGCAGGAACCTCTCCCTATACCAGTATGAGATGATTTTATAACGGTAATCTATCCATCACACCAGCGGCAGGAACCTCTCCCTATACCAGTATGAGATGATTTTATAACTGTAATCTGTCCCTCACACCAGCGGCAGGAACATCTCCCTATACCAGTATGAGATGATTTTATAATGCTAATCTATCCCTTACACCAGTGGCAGGAACCTCTCCCTATACTAGTATGAGATGATTTTATAACACTAATCTATTCCTCACACCAGCGGCAGGAACCTCTCCCTATACTAGCATGAGATGATTTTATAACGCTAATCTATCCCTCACACCAGCGGCAGGAACCTCTCCCTATACCAATATGAGATGATTTTATAACGGTAATCTATCCATCACACCAGCGGCAGGAACCTCTCCCTACACCAGTATGAGATGATTTTATAACGGTAATCTGTCCCTCACACCAGCGGCAGGAACCTCTCCCTATACTAGTATGAGATGATTTTATAATGCTAATCAATCCCTCACACCAGCGGCAGGAACCTCTCCCTATACTAGCATGAGATGATTTTATAACGCTAATCTGTCCCTCACAGCAGCAGCAGGAACCTCTCCCTATACCAGTATGAGATGATTTTATAACGGTAATCTATCCATCACACCAGCGGCAGGAACCTCTCCCTATACCAGTATGAGATGATTTTATAACGGTAATCTGTCCCTCACACCAGCGGCAGGAACCTCTCCCTATACTAGTATGAGATGATTTTATAACGCTAATCTATCCCTGTGCTGTGAGGGACAGATTAGCGTTCTAAAATCTTCTCATACTAGCAGAGGCGTAGCGTGGGGGGTGCCAGGGGGGCCGTTGCCCCGGGCGCAAGATTTGGGGGGGGGGCGAATTCCCGCACCAGTGTGTGTCACTCTGGCTCCAATCTCCTTTTTATCTTTACTCTGTCCCCTGCGATCCGGCCGCCATGTTTATGGTCAGCTGAGCGGCCGGCGCCCTGTGATTGGGCAAAAGAGGGTCATGTGCGGTGGTGGGGCTGGCCTATCCATGATTGCGGGTGGAGCATGCGCGAAGACTGCTCCTGGAGAGTCCCGCCTCCACGGTCCACCTCATGAGACAGCGCCATCTTCTCCTCTTCCTGAGTGACTCCTGCCAGATCTGACTGGGACTCCCCTAGTCGTCGGATTCGGATCCTCCCCCCCGGCTCCCCCATCGGTTGTTGCAGCTAAGAGACGAGCGTTATACATGATCCATCCCCTGATCCTCATGGACAGCAGGTGAGCTAGCTGGCAGCGCAGCCCTGCCAGTGCCAGCCAGC
Source organism: Glandirana rugosa (assembly GCA_018402905.1). Lineage (NCBI taxonomy): Eukaryota > Metazoa > Chordata > Amphibia > Anura > Ranidae > Glandirana > Glandirana rugosa. The sequence goes on along the minus strand of BLSH010028219.1, from coordinate 470,994 downwards.
CTGAAAAGGGACTGTCAGTGAGTCACGCCACCACCACCACGTGCTAATAGCAGGCCGCTGCACGGCTGCACCCAGCCTGGGGCTGGCCAGCAAACATGCATGCCTGATTGCCATTTGACTGTCGCCAGCTCCCTCCCTTAATGAAATGAAACCTGGCTGGCAGCACAGCTCAGAGTGACTGAGTCAGTGGGAATGAGATTTCCCTGTAGTTTGATCTTTTGATGCAATGCTCCATGGCCAGTCCAGGGGGGTGCTAATAGGACCAGTGGAGGAGAGGGCAGCACAGCTCAGAGTGAGTGCAGTCTGCAGATGTCTGTGCATTACATAGTGGGGTTACCCTGGTCTTTAGAGCGGTAAAGTAAAGCATAGCACGGTGCTATGCTTTACTTTACCCCTTTAAAGACCAGGGTAACCCCACTATGTAATGCACAGACATCTGCAGACTGCACTCACTCTGAGCTGTGCTGCCCTCTCCTCCACTGGTTTGGTGTGATCATGGTGTGACTGGCAGATCACCATGTGTTCCTGGCAGCAAAAGAGGCTCAGCTTGTCCCTATGGCCCCTGCAGGTGTCTGGCATGGAGGACTGGGCACAGGAGGCCTTTTCTCTTGGCGCCTGGCTGCAGATTGTAGGGTGGTGGTGGTGGCAGTTCTCCAATGACGTTCTCTCTTAGATTAGTGATCTCTGCTGCCCCAGAGGAGTCCAAGGATAAGGTGGCCACCTGCTCATCAGGGATCCACCTCTCAGCAAAGGGGGAATTGGTGTCCTTGTCTGCAGAGCGTAGGCTGCCCTTTGCCAGTCCAGGAGTGGGGCCCTATGATCACCCAGAGTTGGGGCACTGTGTCCGGCAAGGACATGGCAGGAGGAGGCAGCTGCTGGAAAATGATCTGGATAGGATTTCCTCCTATCTGCACCTGTCCCCAGGTAAAAGCCTGCACCCTGGGAGGAGCCCCGAGGAACTGTCACAGCAAGAGGTCGCTTCAAAGTCAGCAAAGAAATGGCAGGGGACGGTCCCTCCCTGAGGATGGTGACAACCAGGTCCTCACTGCCCATTGACTGATTATTGCATGATAAGTGCATATCTCAGCCAGGCAACCAGTCATTGTACAGAGACAGGCATGGCCCAGGCCACACACTGAGGGACTACAGAGCCCAGCAGGATCAGACTAGGAAACTGAGGTCTCTGGGGAATCAAACCTCTCAGGTTTCTAAAAGAACTACATATTCTAGAAGAACAATTTTACAAGCCAAGGGTTTATCTTACTAGTCAGCCTATGCCTTTCCTGGTGCTGTAGAGCTAAATTTCACAGGGCTAGGCAAATTATATGACTAAATAACCCAGCATGATCAGACAAAGAGATGTAGGTCTCATTAGATCAATCAAATGTCATGGTTCTAAAGCCTATTATAGGCTGACTATTAAAGTAAATTCATGGCTTGTATAGGCTGTTCTTCTGGGATATGTTGTTTTTTAGAACCTGGATGATTTCCTAGTCTGATCATGCTGGGTTATTTAGTCACATAATTTGTCTAGCCTGAGTGTGCATGGAAATGTAGTTCTACAGCACCAAAAAATGTATATGCTGCCTATACCTTTTTAGGTACTGTAGAACTACATATCCCAGCACATCCAGGCTAGGCAATGTATGCTTTTTATTAGGCATTGGGTTCTTCTAGAACTGCATATCCAGAATGTAGAAACAAAGCAAACTTTGTATCTCCCTGTATGTCTTCAACTACTGTAGAACTACATATCATAAAATACATGTGCTTACGGGGTAAGGGGTTTTATACTGTATTAGTCGAAGGGACTCATTGAGTGCTAAAAGTCTATGGGTTTGGGGGCGCAAATTACTTGCCTTGCCCCGGGCGCTGACAACCCACGCTACGCCACTGCATACTAGTGTAGAGAGAGGTTCCTGCTGCTGCTGTGAGGGACAGATTATTGTTCTAAAATCATCTTATACTGGAGTAGGGAGAGGTTCCTGGCGGTGCTGTGAGGGACAGATTATCGTTCTAAAATCATCTCATACTGGAGTAGGGAGAGTTTCCTGGCGGTGCAATGAGGGACAGATTATCGTTCTAAAATCATCTCATACTGGTGTAGAGGGTGGTTCCTGGTGCTGCTGTGAGGGACAGATTATCGTTCTAAACTCATCTTATGAATAAATAGTGCCACATAGTACATTTGCACCTTGCTGTGCATTTCTTGCACAAAATTAAAAAGTGCGTCTACATTGCTGGTTTAACAAATAATTGAAATTTGTGCTAAATAGTACATTTGCATCCAGAATAAGGAGAGCGTCAAATAAGGGACATGGTTGTGGTGCTGCTGGTGTTGGTGAAGCTCCTGTTGTAAGGAGAGGACATGGTCGATCTGTGCCAGCTACACGCACAAGTGAAACACCTTCCTTAGGTGTGAGTAGCCGACAGAACGTTCAACGTTATATAGTAGACCCGAATGCCACTCAACAAATGGTGAGGCCAGAACAAGTACAGGCGATAGTAGATTGGGTGGCTGACAATGCCTCCAGTTCCTTCACTTTGTCTCCCACCTTGTCCCATGCTGAAAGCTCAGAGTTGGCAACTGAACCCCATGGCCATCTGTCTTGTAAATCAGCCAAGCAGTCTGAGCCCAAAGTCATGCAGCAGTCTCTTATGCTTTTTGATGACTCTGCTGGTGTGCTTTCCGTGGGCCATCCACATAGCCGTGCCCCAGAAGTGGAAGACATTGAGTGCACCGATGCCCAACCACTTCTGGTTCAGGATGAGGACATGGGAACATGACCGCAGCATGTCTCTGATGATGACGAAATACAGGTGCCAACTGCTGCGGCTTTCCACACTGTGCAGACTGACAAGGAGGGCAGTGGTGAAGAGTGGGTGGAAGATGATGTGGAGGATGATGAGATCCTAGACCCCACATGGAATGAAGGTCATGCGAGTGAGGTGTGCAGTTCGGAGGAAGAGGTGGTGGTGGCACAGAGGCACCAGCACAGCAAAAGAGGAAGCAGGTTGCAAAAGCGGAGCGACCGTCCCCTAGACAGTACGCCTGCTACTACCCACCACACCCAGAGACCTAGCACACCAAAGGCAGCTCAAAGGAGTTTCCCGGCGTGGCAGTCCTTCAGACAATGTGCTGGCGACAAGACACGAGTGGTTTGCACGCTGTGCAATCAGAGCCTGAAGCGAGGCATAAATGTTCTAAACCTGAGCACAACCTGCATGACCAGGCATCTACATGCAAAGCACGAACTGCAGTGGAATAAGCACCTCTACAGTGCCAGTGTCACCTGCCACCCAGGAAACAGATGATGTGACAGCAACACCACTATGTCCGCCACCGTCCCCAAGCATTTCATCACCATGGTCCCATGGAAGCTTACAGCTGTCCATCTTCCAAACACTGGAGAGAAAGAGGAAGTACCCCCCTACCCACTCGCGATCCTTGGAGCTGAATGCCAGCATTTCAAAATTCCTGGCCTTTGAAATGCTGTCATTCCGTCTGGTGGACACGCACAGTTTTAAAAACCTGATGGCGGTGGCTGTCCCACAGTATGTGGTTCCCAGCCGCCACTACATTTCCAGGCAAGCCATCCCTTCCCTGCACAAACAAGTCGGGGACAAGATCAAGTGTGCACTGCGCAACGCCATCTGTGGCAAGGTCCACATAACCACTGATACGTGAACCAGTAAGCAAGGGCAGGGATGCTATGTCTTGCTAACTGCGCACTGGGCAAATGTAGTGGCTTCTGGGCCTGAGGCGGATAGCAGTTTGGCGCATGTCCTTCCACCACCAAGGATTGCAGGGCATTTCTCTTTGCCCCCTGTTGCCTCCTCCTCCTCCTACTCCACTTCCTCCTCATCCGGTCAGCGTAACACCTTCACCACCAACTTCAGCACATCCAGGGGGAAACGACAGCAGACTGTTTTAAAACTGATATGTTTGGGGGATAAACCCCACACTGCGCAACAGCTGTGGATGGGCATTGAACAACAGACCGATGAGTGGTTGTTGCCACTGAGCCTCAAGCCCGGCCTGGTGGTGAGCGATAACGGGCGAAATCTCGTAGCAGCTCTGGGCCTAGCCGGTTTGACGCACATCCCTTGCCTGGTGCATGTGCTGAATTTGGTGGTGCAGAAATTTCTAAAAAACTGCCCGGATATGTCAGAGCTGCTGCAGAAAGTGCGGGCCCTCTGTACGTGCTTTTGCTGCTGCTCACCTGTCTGCGCTGCAGCGGAACTTCGGCCTTCCCGCTCACCGCCTCCTATGCAATGTGCCCACAAGGTGGAACTCCACCTTGCACATGCTGGAGAGACTGTGCGAGCAGCAGCAGGCAATAGTGGAGTTTCAGCTGCAGCACGCATGGGTCAGTCGCTCTGCGGAACAGCACCACTTCACCACTGAGTGGGCCTCCATGCAAAACCTGTGTTTTCAAGCCAGGGCACAGTTCTGGAGGATGAGGAGGATGAGGAGGATGAGGAGGAGGAGGAGGAACAGTGTTCACAGCAGGGTGGCACCCAACGCAGATTGTGGGCATCACTGGAGCATGGCTGGGGGATACAGAGGACACAGATGATACACCTCCCACAGAGGACAGCTTGTCTTTGCCTCTGGACAGCCTGGCACACATGAGCGACTACATGCTGCAGTGGCTGCTCAACTACAGCCGAGTTGCCCACATTGTAACTTGTGCTGATTACTGGGTGGACACCCTGCTGGATCCCAGTTACAAGGACAACGTGCCGTCCTTAATTACCTCACTGGAGCGTGATCGGAAGATGCGCGACTACAAGCGCACGCTGGTAGACGCGCTGCTGAGGGCATTCCCAAATGACACCGGGCGCTCAGTGGAAGCAGGTGAAGGCAGAGGAGGAGGAAGAGGTCGCAAACGCAGCTGTGGCACCACCAGTGCCTCAGAAGGCAGGGTTAGCATGGCAAAAATGTGGAAAAGCTTTGTCAGCAGCACACCACAACAAACAGCACCACCAGCTGATAGGCAACGGCAGCATTTCAGCAACATGGTGGAACATTACGTGTGCACACGCCTACACGTACTGACTGATGGGTCTGCCCCATTCAACTTCTGGGTCTCCAAATTGAGCACATGGCTTGAGCTTGCCTTTTATGCCTTAGAGGTGCTGGTCTTCCCTGCAGCCAGTGTATTGTCTGAATGTGTGTTTAGCACGGCAGGGGGCGTTATCACAGACAAGCACAGCCACCTGTCCGCAGCCAACGTGGACAAGCTAACGTTTATTAAAATGAACCAGGCATGGATCCCACAAGACTTGTCTGTACCTTGTGCAGAATAGCCATTTAGACTGGCCTCACACAGCCATTGGTATACTTTTTTTTTTTTTAATATGTCTCAATATTTTGGGGGTTACCCCAATTAGAAAAAAAAAAAACAAACAAAAAACAGTGTTGGCTACCTCCTCCTCCTCCACCGCCACTTCCACCTACACCGCCATGGTCACCGCCTCCTCAACCCTAGGCTCCTACTCCACATCTACCTCCTCCTCCATTTTTTATTTTTTTAATGTGATTTTAAGTTGTTTCCCTATCCACATTTGTTTGCAGGGCACTTGTGCTACTCTTAACCCAATTTTGCTTCCTTGTAGCAGCCCTCTAGCCCTTTCCAGGACTTTTTTAGAGCCATTTTTGTGACCAAAAGTTCAGGTCACCATTGACTTCAATGGGGTTCGGGGTCCGGGGTCAAGTTTGGGTCAAGTTCGGGGCCGAACTCAAACTTTTTCGTGAGGTTTGGCCGAACATCCAGGTGTCCACTCAACTCTAGTGGAGATTTGTAATGATCTTGTGGCGGAGGTGTTGTGTGAGCCGGGATTATGTTCCAACGTTTAAGTGTAGCAATACCTTCCTCCAGGGTGGAGATTGAGGTGGTGGAGCAGCCGATGGTGACTGTGAGCATGGCCGGGTACTTCCACTTATGCTGGATATTGTGGTTTCTTAGGGCCTTCGTGATGGTTGGTTCTCCTATGTTGGAGTGTGTGTCCGGATAGGTCCGGTAGTAAATGCACTGTTTCATAAGGGATTGGCTGATTACTCGCTTTGCGTGTGGCTAACATGATTTGGTCCTTGATGTGTTAGAAGTGGACTCTTAAAATGATGTTCCTTTTTGTTTCCTGAGGCAGGAATGCAGGTTTGGGTAATCTATGGATTCTGTCAATCAGTAGGTCCTGAGCAGATAGGGATGGTATTATGGTGGAGAACAGGGTTTGCGTGTATTGTTGCTGTTGTGACGATGCAACGGATTCGGGGATACCCCTTATTTTTATGTTGTTTCTTCTTGATCTATCTTCTAGATCAGAAATTTTGTTTTTTAGCCATATTATTTTGTCATTTTGCACATTATGTGCATCAATGAGAGTATTATAGGTCATGGCATAGTCATCCATTTTCTGCTCTATGTGGTTCACCCTGTTTCCTACAGCCTAAACCTCTGTCTGACATTTGTTGAGGCCCGCTATTAAGTCTGAGTGTATGGAAGCTCTCAGGAAAAGCAGCATCTCTTTAAGGACAGTGTCAGATACTGGCTGGTTAACTGTAGGGTAGTTGGCGATTGGATCATTTTGGTTGTGCGGTGTATTGTCATTGTTCGGAGTGTTGCTTACCTCCATACCCAAGGCTTCAGGCTGAGGAGCCTGCATTTCCAGCCTAGGTTTTCGCTTCGCTGGGCTCCTGGTAGATGGCGTGGAGGTCCTGGAGGAGCTGTTGCTGTGCCCCACTCCTTTCGTCCCTTTGGCTTGTGGTCCCCCACTCCCTCTGTGTGAGGGAGTTGCGGCCTTGTTGCTGGCGTGCCCACCGGAGGCTCTGGCGCCATTTTGATGTAGACCGTGTGCCGCTGCAGAAAATAATCCGTCCAGCTTGCTGGGCTGTATCGGGTCTTTTTTGTTCCTGGTCATCTCCGGGGATTCCCGCTGTGGTCCCCGCTTGGGGATCGTTGTTGTAAGGCGTGTGGAGCCCTGTAGTGCTGCGTCCTCTCCCGTGTCTCAGCGGAGCTCTTTGCCTATGTGGCCATCTTGGAGCTCAGCCAGACACACCCCCCCATTCAATATTTTTTTAATCAATTTTCCCTTCAAGCTTCCTTTTGAAATTGTCCCCTGACCTCATTGCTACTCTCCCATTGCATGTGTTTGCATGTCAAGTGTCCCCACATGTGCACCAAAATATGTTGTAAAAGCAATAGTTTATTAAGCTCAATTAGGTGTCTATGGCTGCATGTAAACATATAGGGAATTTTTCAGCAATGAGTGCTTAGCACTAGCATGAATCCCCAACTTTTCCTACCTTCTGCAAGCTTTCCTTAATTGCTCCATATCTACTCACAAAGAACAAAGATTCTTGGGAACCCTGACTTTTAAAGGAAGGGGGCTGGTACATTGGAAAACCCCCAAGATTGGCCCTTCCAAGCCAGCTGTCCACATTGCAGAGGCCAGAAAGTACACTGGTAATGCTTGCAATGGTGACAAACAATCCCAGTACTTTGCCATTTTCTCATATTGCAGAACCCAATTAGCCATAGAGAAGTCCTAAAAATAAATAAAAACATCACAGGCGCTAACCCTTCCCCATTCTATCCAAGACAGATTGAAACAGATTATGGCTTTAAATTTTAGTCTGGTGACTTTGCCTAGGCTAATTTGATGTCATCAGTCTGCTGAAGGTGGAGGGAAATATTGGCTCTGTCTCTTGTTCACCAATTTTCAGACCTCAACATTACTCTATACCATTGCAAATCACAAGGTAAGAGGCTGCTGCAGTGGCTGATCTATGTCACACATTTGTTAACAGCCAAGAAAAACGCATAGTTAAGGTTTAAGAAAGTATAGTTTTGCAGCCTGGCTTGTCCAATGACAGCAGGTGAGTTTAAGTAAAAATTCAGACCTGAGAGGTATGACAATACTATTATGAAACTTCAAGTGTGAAGAATCCGATTATTATAGATGCATGTCAGTGACTAGTTCTCTTTAAGCCTCAAAGAGCATATCTCCATAATACGTGTAAAGCATCACAAAATACTTTAACACACTGGAAAAAATAAACCTAGTATGATTCAAGCAAATGGGCTTTAATCTCCCTGTGTAATAATTATTAGAGCAAACATGCCTCAATTCTAGGACAAGGTTACTTAACCAAATGTCAACACATTTACATGTCATATACACAGTACATAAAATCTGTGCCAATTTCTAACATCCCCAAGAGACTCAACTCATTATAATCTTACTGGGAAAGTGAGAACATAAGCAGACTTCACAAAACCAATTGTAGAGCTGAGCATGGATTCAGTTCTGTAATATTAACAGTAATCTATTTTAATTCAGTACTGGTAGTACATGGCTTAGAGGTTTAATTAGAATACAGATCTTTAAGGACAATTCAGCATTAACCTATACATAAACAGTATTTTGAGGTTTGTTTGTTTTTTTAATCACCTAGCGGCAGAAAGTTTCAGATTTTACGCTCACAAGAAGGGATGAGCTTTGGGTTTAACCCAAACCCTGACTGTTCGCAGTTCAGCACACTAATTAATGTTTGCTTGCTTGTATTTTGTACTGTCCCTTTAAAAACAAAAAAAACTACGTAGGGTTCTCCTACACATCAGACCCTTATCCAAGCATTCAGTCTGAGTGGCCAGGAAAGCGAGGGCAGTGAGTATGCTCCTGAACCATACCAGGTCACAGGTCTTCAGGATTGGAAGGGTACTATACAAGGGGAGGTGGCAAAGCTTCCCCCCTTGAAAGTCACCATTTCCACATGCTGAGGGCCTAATCCCCACATCCTGTCCCCGAAAATGGATGTGGGAATTTGCAAGGGAGTGCCTATTGTTACTCATTCCCAAAAAGAGTTAAAAAATAAACTCATCAACACCAATATTTAATGCTCTTCAATACATTACAGTTAAATTCAATACATTTATAGAAAGGTAGCCTTGACTGACAGAATCAGGGCATTATAGTGTGCATTAACCCGACAAAGAGAGGTTAAGTGGCTCCATCAGGATTGGCTACAAGGACATGAGGTAAGGGGCTGGAGCCTGAACTCTAGAAAAAGTTACGCAGAGGCATGTCCACTGACCTGAGAAGATTTCATCTTACAGAAGAGTTGTCCTTCCCCTCAGTTCCTGCCTTGTTTCTCTCAATGGGCACAGATGTCTTGGTCTCCTGGGTCATGGATCTGCTGGCCAGAGGTAAGCCTAATTGGCTCATTTTTCTCCTTAATGGTGAGAATTCTTCCTGGCCTCTGCCCTTGGTTACGCGTCCCCTACTCCCAGGCCCCTCATTTACAGAGCCAGCAGGTACACTTAACTATCATCAAGGCTGAGTCCCAGTACTCCCAAGATGCCAGATAGTTCAGTCGGACAGAGGGTCTATCACTGGAGTCACTGGCTCTGCTCCAACCTACCTCGCTTGCTGCTCTGTCTGCAAATCTGTGAGGTGGGGGGGGGGGGGGGGGGG
>BLSH010028219.1:437616-448022 GCA_018402905.1 Glandirana rugosa | reverse complement strand
AATACCAACAGTGAGGGAATGGTGTCTAAGAGTAGAAGAGATACGAAATATGGAGTCCCTGAAAATAAGAGCAGAGGATCTAACGGAAGACGAAGGGGAGAAGTGGGAGGGATGGACAAGTTTTAAGACCTCTGGGACATACATAAATATAATGATTAGCGGAGAAACAGCTGTCGGAACCTAGGGGGGGGGGGGGGAGGCAGAGGGGAGTAAAGGGATGCAAGAAAAATGAAAAAAGAGAGACGGGGCTGTCAGTGAGGGAAAGTTAAACATCCAGTCTCCCTACAGAAAGGAAATAAAAGAAGGAAATATAAAATTTGTAAGGACGAGAAGGGGAGATCGGAGATGATGAGAAGTCTTCCCATGATGACACGACTGAAGTGAAATCATAAAAGGGGAAAAGAGGTCGATAAGACACAGACCCAGACGAAACTGATCCGAAATAAAAAGAAAAAAAAAAAAAAAAACCCAATTAAGCATGCATTTCACTTGCTGAAGGCAAAACTAAAGGCAGAAAGACCCACAAACAAAACAACTACAGACAGCTATAGCGTGTGATGTCTCGCGCTAGGAGAAACGCAAATCTAGTAATATAAATGGACTGCTGCCCTCCAGTTAATAACCTCCGAGGAGGAAATGAAATTAAAACCAGTAAGTCAGGAGATGGCGCTGTCGCTATATAAAGGTGGGTATCTATGCCTGATATCTGAAATGTGTAAATTACATTAAAATGATCATATAAAAGTCAAAATACACGCTGAGAGGGTAGATCTTAAAACAGCTCAGTAAAATGTCCGTAAAACTATTCATAAGACGACAATAAAAAATCCGTAAAACTATGTTCCAACACGCTAAATGTACAACCAATAAGATGAAAAGTGTTCAGATGAAAAAAGTGTCTCTATAAATGGGTGATTCTAAAATTATGATTATCAGGGAAATGTCCGTATAAATTCCTGTCCGATCCGTGAATGTGGTGTCCGTAAAAGCTTTAAAAGGTTGGCATCCCTTAAATAAGGGGTTCCACAAAAAGCCTTGACGTGTGAATTCTTCTGAGTGTTTTTTATGGAACGTGTGGACCAATGGATGGAATAAATTACAAATATATATCCAATATTCATATGTTATATTCAAGCAGTGACTTCATTTGTGTCATCTAACACGAAAAGGTGGTGACTTCACTGGTGCTCCCCGCATGTGCCCTCACTTACCAGAATCTTCATACCCCTACAGGGGTGATACGCCTTTGGTAAATGGGGTCTTTAGTGGCGTTCCTCCGGTGTGCTGTGGTCCTTTCCCCTCAAGATGGATTCCTCCTTCCGGGTGTTCCTGTGTGGTTCGGTCCTCGATGAGTCCAGTCCCTTTTCTCCAGATGGTCCTCTGGAGAATACAATAAAAACAATCTTATATCCGCAATTGGGTCTGTGGAAAAGCAATGGTTTGTTCGTGACTTAAAAAGGCTAAGTGGTTTTTTATTGTATTCTCCACAGGGCACTATCCTGTTATGTCTTAATATATATAGTATCAAATTTACAGCAAATAGAAACATAAATTGTTTTTTCTGACGTTCTCATCCACATCATGACCCCGATAAAGTGTTCTCTATTGGTGAGGAAGGTTTGATCTCCTCCCCCCATTCCTTCTCTAAATTGACACATGAAGTTACCGCCCTAGAGCCATAGGATTGGTTCTCACCCAAAACTCCACCCACTACGTTGGATACTTAAACACACTTAGAGCAAGCTTTTGGCCATAGCCTCAGAAGACGTCTAGCAGACGAAACGCGTCAGGCGCGGCAAGCTTGCACACCACACCATTGTCCACTTAAGCCCACAGCAGCTACGAGCAAACTCCTAATCGTGGAGCGCAGGAAAGAGGAAAGGAAGGGAGATCTAGCCTTCCTCAAACGGGCATAGCCCGGTTTCTTGGCTTACTGCTGTGTCAGTTTTATTGGACTTTAGCACGCATGAGTGCTTTTTATATGAGATTTTTCATACTTGATTTTTTGAATAAATTATCCTCAAAATACTACACTATCCTGGATCCTTTTTTCCTTATCTAAATACCCGAACGAGGACCATCTGGAGAAAAGGGACTGGACTCATCGAGGACCGAACCACACAGGAACACCCGGAAGGAGGAATCCATCTTGAGGGGAAAGGACCACAGCACACCGGAGGAACGCCACTAAAGACCCCATTTACCAAAGGCGCATCACCCCTGTAGGGGTATGAAGATTCTGGTAAGTGAGGGCACATGCGGGGAGCACCAGTGAAGTCACCACCTTTTCGTGTTAGATGACACAAATGAAGTCACTGCTTGAATATAACATATGAATATTGGATATATATTTGTAATTTATTCCATCCATTGGTCCACACGTTCCATAAAAAACACTCAGAAGAATTCACACGTCAAGGCTTTTTGTGGGACCCCTTATTTAAGGGATGCCAACCTTTTAAAGCTCTTACGGACACCACATTCACGGATCGGACAGGAATTTATACGGACATTTCCCTGATAATCATAATTTTAGAATCACCCATTTATAGAGACACTTTTTTCATCTGAACACTTTTCATCTTATTGGTTGTATATTTAGCGTGTTGGAACATAGTTTTACGGATTTTTTATTGTCGTTTTTTTATTGTCGTCTTATGAATAGTTTTACGGACATTTTACTGAGCTGTTTTAAGATCTACCCTCTCAGCGTGTATTTTGACTTTTATATGATCATTTTAATGTAATTTACACATTTCAGATATCAGGCATAGATACCCACCTTTATATAGCGACAGCGCCATCTCCTGACTTACTGGTTTTAAAGTCGACATATCACAGTATAATGAGTACACTCCTCTTTGGCATAATAAGAATCTTCCTGAATTGATGCGGGTACCCGATACAGAGGCATGGAGTAGACAGGGTATTTTCTACCTATCTCACTTACTTGCAGCGGGCGCCCTTAAGACGTATGACAGGCTGAAAGTTGAATTTGCACTTCCAAACCGTATGTTCTTCAGGTTCCTCCAAGTGAGACACACGATTCAGACACAATTCCCTCAGCAGCTCCTTACGCTGGCTTCCAACCCGCTGATGGATATGGTTAAATGTTCACAAAATGACTCACAAAAACTAATATCCATCTTTTATAATCTAATAAGCACCCCTATAGCAACACAAATAGCTTATAGGCTCAAGACGAGATTGGAAAGGCACTGTGGTAACATAGAGGATGAGGACTGGGATGAGGCTCTTGAAGCATGTAAGACAGTGTCACCCAGGATACCTGATAGGCTAACGCAGATATTTATCCTACATCAAGCTTATCTTACACCGCTCAGGCTTAACAGAATTAATCGGGGGAGGTCCCCCACCTGTTCCCTTTGTAATCGAGACCTTGGGTCATTCGATCATCTCCTCTAGGCATGCCCACGCATCCAGGGCTACTGGAAGCAGGTGGTCGCCTTCCTACACGATCACATGGAATCCCCCTTTACTATGGATCCAAAATGGTGCCTATTAGGCATCTTCCCAGATGTAGACTCTGATAAATACACCACAACATTCCTCCACGAGACAGTGTTCCTGGCCAGAAAAAACATTGCCAAAATGTGGATGAGGCAATCACCCCCTAACACCTCGGATTGGATAAGAGATGTCAATGCTGTGCTCCCCTACAAAAAATGTATATATATACACAGGGGATGTCCGAATAAGTATAATAAGATTTGGGATAGATGGTTGGAGAAACCCGACACGTGTTTGTGAATCATGGGAAATAGATGTATAAGAAATGCACCTGAAAGAAAAGTGAGCCATACAGACAATATTGAATGTTATTTACTAGGCTTGAACTTTATTTACCTGGCAATAATACGAAACAACGTTTAATATGCAAAGCTATATACCCACACTGTGTTTGTGGGAGATCTCTGTACACTGTGCAACGGTTGTGTGTTATTATTTGTTTATCACTAATAAACGTGTTTAATTAAAAAAAAAAAATATCCGAAAATGAATTAACGTAACAACGAATATAACAGAAAAAAATTATGTATTTTACGAATGAAAACGAAACGAAACAAAATTTTCTGTTGTGCACAAGTCTACTAGCTTCTATGTTTTCTCCTATTTGCAACCTTTTCACAATTTTGGTTCATGCTGGTCGTTCAAACCTAAGTAAATTCCAGTTTTTATGGGTCTTTCACCTTTGCCTTTCCAGGCTGGGCCTACCTCCATCGGAATTTTACATGCACTCCTTTTGCATTGGCGCAGCCATCGCTGGGATCGTTTTTTCAGATGAGGAGCTGCGGTGTTCTAGCACATGGGAATCACCTCCTTTTTTCTTTTACGCTCTCCCTCACCTCTTGTTCTAATTTTAGGTTCCTCCCCGGAATTGTTAAAGGTTATCAGTGACTACTTATTTTATTGGTCCTCTTGCCATGCTGAAGTTTGAAGCTATGGGAAGAATTTCACATTTTCCTTTGATATTGCCAGAATCTGTCAACATGGTTTCCAAGCTTTCTAACTTGTATTGCCTGAACTGTTACACTTTCAGAATTCTGTTTTGGAATTCTTATCATCCATGCGGGGTAGTGATGTAGGGTATTTTCTGATCAGTCCTCCATTAATTGCAACATTGCTCACTGTTGTGCCATTTTTAATCATAGTCTTGTCCAATATTGTGCCTCATTTGGTTTGGGCCAGTCACATTCCAGGATTGTGCTTAGAGCATTTTAGATGCAAGATAAATGCCCAGATTTCCAAATTTGTTTGCAGGACTGTTTGCATACTTGATTTAAATAACATTGGCCTTGATACCTTTCATTTCGGCCTCCAATCTGGTATTGAACAAGCGCTGGTTGTGGTGGGGCACTCGTCAGTGTGCCACTGACCTCAATGTGGCACTTTTGACCTTGCCAGCAATTAACATTGTTTAATAGGCGATGCCTTTAGGTAAAGTTCTTGGTTCAGTCTAATGCCTATCTGGCACTGATGGTAAGGATGGGCCTTTTAGATTATGTCAGTTTATGGTTTACATGTGCTCTCAGAATAACTGTAACAGGCATTAGTTACTTATTGCATTTGGGAAAGTTTAATGGGAAAGCTGTGGCCTTGTCATTTATCCAACTTAAGCAGATTCTGTGTCATTTTTGGGCAAGGTATTGTTTTTTTAATTGGCTATGTATGAGCATATGTTTCTCAGAAGTTAATTCCTTTAAAAAAAAAATCTCCCCTCCCAAAAAGGAAGCAATGTCCCTCAATGTAAATCCAACATCAACCACATTGCTCAGTGATATAGATCCATTGTCATTTGTGATGACACACAGCCACAATGATCTGCTGTCCAATGATGTTGCCCTACCGCTCCGTCACACAACAATGCTTCCCCCTACTAATGTACTTCATACTCATACATGTAGGTGGAGGGCTGTACTATAAAGGGGGACTTCCAGATCCTAATTAGCTCCCCCAGCAAACTCTCCCATCTATTTTGGGGGACAGGATGTGGGGATGGAGCCCTTGTCTTCTCAACATGGGGGCAAGGTGCCATGCAAGGGGGAGACTTTGCTGCCCCCTTTGCAAAATATACTTCCAATGTTGAAGGCATGTGTCCTGGTCTGGTTCAGCTATAGAGGAGGCTCCATATGGATAAGAACCTGGTAAGAATTTTTAAAGTGGAACTACAGGAGTAAATACTCATCTTTTCAATGCTTCCTTCCTGGCACTGCCATCTTCTCTTATGTGCCAATCATTGGCTCCCTTCATTTTCTGGCACAGAATGAAATAATTTGGGCACACAGAGACTGGTCCAGAGATGTAAGCTGTGCTGTGTATGCACAGGCAGGTAGGAGCATTTTATTGCAGAAGAGACATTGCATGTATCTTCAGCAATAAGAGCCTGCCTGTTCGTTGTTTGCTACAGGGGGGTGTCAGTTTTGCTTTAAGGGGAACCCAACACCACTTTGTCCATGTATGTTTTTTAATGTCACATTTGAAGGACTGCATGCTTTTACAAGGATTTGTGTATGTCCAGTGTTGCTCCTATAAGCCATGTTTTAAGACCCTCCTGCTGCTAAACAGTTTTTTTTTTTTTTGCATTGGTACAGTTCCTTCATGACAGCACCCAGCTACCTTTGTCCTTATTTTAACAATAGCTTTTTAACAATAATTTACAAATTAATCTTGAAAAAGACCAAGAAAAATATAAATTCAGCTCCCATGAACTTCAATAGAGTTCAGTGTTATGGTTCAGGTTCGCTGAGTGGTAAGCTGGCTTCAACAAATCTCTTACATATGTCCTACAGCTAAGGTACTGCTGTTATGCTAAATTCATTATTTTCCTATAAAGAATCATTTGTTTGGCATGGAAATCAGGAATGTTGTATCTAAGTCACAAATAGCATATCCAGCTGTTACTTCCTCTAAAAAAAAAAAATAAGATAAAATACATTTTAGGTTGAGCTTGATACTTTTTGTGGGTATATCTTAAGCCTCGTACACACAGTGTGACGGTCGTATGAAAATGGTTGTACAAAAGCTTGTTGTATGATCATCCGACCATCAGTACGCACGATTAGAACAGCCGACATGCCACAGTCGTACAACAGAAGTTGGATGAGCAGACTAGAAAACTTTTGTTGTACAACAAGTGGCCATACGACCGCTGTACCATGTGTACAGAGAAGTTGGTCCAACAAGTTGTACGTGCAAAACACGCATGCTCAGAAGTCAGGAACGTCCGTTCGTGTAAATCTACATTCCTAATTCACAAATCACATTCACCTGAACTTCCTCTTTATATGCTCGTAACACGTTACCACATTGGGCTTGGTTGTACGATCGCTTAGTGCATGTCAGTATGCAAGACAGCCGACGATTTTGGACGTCCGGTCATACGACCGTCGCATCGTGTGTACGAGGCTTAAGACATAAATCCTTTACCTGCCTAGAACTCTTGGTAATGGTAACAAGATAATAGGATCCAGCTGCAAGACCAGGACCTTAAATCCCAAATCTTGTCTGCAGTTCTGCCCTGACCTGTGGTTTCCAAGAAAACACTCATGATACAGTGCACAGGACAGCAAGGTAAGGGGGTATGGCAGAGGGATTTTGAGCAGCGCCATGCTTCAACATTTACAAACTGTGAAATTTTCTTATCTTGTTTTCCTACTCTGACCCCCTCTGAATGTGACAAAATCTAGCAAGAAAATACTTCCGGTTAGGGAGCCTGTAGCATACTCTCACTATTACTTTTTAATTTGTTTCTTTTGCTTGGAACTCCAGCCACAAGAATTCCATGTCCTCCCTTTGGCCTTGTCGTCCCTCCCATTCACTAATAAATCATTCTTGATATACAGGCACTCCCTTCTCCCTTTTCTACCCCCCATTCTTCTGATACAATGAACACCCCTGAACTATTGCCAGCCAGTCATGTGAGCTGTCAAGCCAAATTTCTAATGTTCCCATGACGTTGAAATCCTCGTGTACAGGAACTCCGGTTCTTCCATTTTATTAGCTAGGCTTCTAGTATTTGTGTACATACCTCTTAATTCTGTATGGACACATATTATTTATTTCTTAGTTGTTCTGAAGCTGCAAATGGATTCTGTCAACCTACTCACCTTGGATTTAAGTATTCTAGTCTTCCTGCCACTAATGCCCCCTGTAGCACCCAAATGGGATGCACTTTGCAGGGAAATTTGTCCCAAAGCAACATATTAAAGTTTTGCTGGCTTCCATCATCCAATCACGTGCAAGCAAAAATTAATTTTCTCTTATTTTCCCTGTACATGGTTGGATATTCTTTTCATAGTGAATCTTCACCACATTAACTAAGCTCTGGGGCATATTCCCTTGCAAAATGAACAACCTAATTGCCTTTAGTATATCACCCTCAATGATTCTCTATCAGTATGCCTGGTGTGATTTCAGTCCACCCAGCAATGAATATAGTAGCAGGTTGATTATCTTGACCACTGTACAGTGATAGTTGTACAGTAATTATACAAACTGGAAAAAAAAACTTCACTTGCTTGAGAGATGATGTTTTCATTCTCTAATTAGATTTTTATTTCTACTGTTTGCAGGCTAGTTGAAATGTGTCTTGAGATATTTGAAGTACACATATGTCTGCGTAAAGATGAAATATAATTATTATAATGAAAACAGACCTCTAGATGAACCCAGGACTATGTAAATTGAGAGTGAATCCAGCGAATCATTCCTTGTTCTCTCATAATTTCTGTATAATCAAATAAGCCACCTTTAAAGACTCTAATCCTACCTAAGCTTTTAAAAGAAGCAAAGTCTGGGGTAAGTGAAAGCATGAAGTCTTAACAATGTCATATTTTTTAGGGAACAGCATATGGTTTCTAAGTAAAAATATCCCATATTTGTATATAAGGTGAGACTTCAGCCCAAACTAGATATGAGCAGCTTGTTTCGTTCCAAATTGAAATTTGGAGGAATTTTAATTTTTCGGAAATCCAGATGCATTCGAATGTCCGAATTCCAATGAATCCGAAATAACAAAAAAAATCGGACGGAATACAAATTTGATTCTATTCAAATTGTTTTAGAATCAATTTTCAAATATTTTTCCAATCAATTTCAAATAGTATTCGAATTCGAAAAGTTTTTGATTTTGAATAGTTTTCAAATTTGAAAAGTTCTCAAATCCGAATAGTTTTCGAATTTGAAGAGTTTTCCAATTTCCAAAGAGAATAAAATAGAATAGAAAATAAAGGAATGGAAGAGAGAGAGAAAAATAATAGAGTAGAAAAGAATATAACAAAAAATAAAAGAATAGAAAAGAGTAAAACAGAACAGAATAGAAAATAAAAGAACAGACTGGAATAGAATAGAAACAAGTAGAATAGAATAAAAAAAGAATTGAATAAAGTAAAAAGAATATAACCATCTTCTGAAATTCGAATTTCAAATAGAATACATTTGAATTTGAATACATAAGAGAAGAAAAGAATAGAATAGGAAAAAAAGAATAGCACAGCATAGACTATAATAGCATAGAAACAATAGAATAGAATGACTATAACCATTTCCCAAAATTCAAATAGAATCAATTCAATTTGAATAGAATAGAAAAGAATAGATTAGAATAGAACAGAAAATAACAGAATAGTATAGAAAAAAACAACAGAATAGAATAGAAAGAATGTAACCATCTTCCAAAATTCGAATTTCGAATAGAATACATTTGAATAGAAAAGAATAGAATAGGGTAGAATAGAATCAAATAGAAAAGAATAAAATAGAAAATAATAGAATAGAATAAACAAATAGAATAAAAATAATATAACCATTTCCCAAAGTTTAAATAGAATCAATTCAAATTTGAATAGGATAGAAAAGAATAGATTAGAATAGGAAGATGGTTTCATTCTTTCTATTCTATTCTGTTTATTCTATTCTATTCTGGTTTTTTTTCTATACTATTCTGTTATTTTTATTCTATTCTAATCTATTATTTTCTATTTTATTTTAATTCAAATTTCTATTCTATTGTTTTCTAAATTATATTATTTTCTATTCAAATTTCAGAAGATGGCTATAGTCTTTCTTCTTTATTCTATTATTTTTTATTCTATTCTATTAATTTCTATTTTATTCTATTCCATTCTATTATGTTCTTTTATTCCTTGCTCTATTTTGTTCTGTTTTGCTCTATTATATTTTATTCTTTTATTTTCTGTTATATTCTTTTCTATTCTATTCCTGTATTTTCTAATCTATTGTATTCTCTTTAGAAATTGGAAAACTATTTGAAAACTATTCGAATTTCAAAAACTATTCGAATTTCAAAACTTTTCGCACTCAAAACTGTTCGAAAGTGATTCAAACCTATTCAAATCAATTCAAACTTAAATTCTGAAAATTCTGATCCAATACGAATAAACGAAACAAATTCCGAAAACATATTAAAAGGGTTAAACAAATTTAACAAAACAAATTTATGTAAATAACGAATCAAAACTAAACAAATTTGAGCATTACCTCTCACTCCCTGTCATGTGGTGAAGAGGAATCTCTACAGCAGGGGCACAAGCATTAGGGAAAAAGCTTTGTTTAGTAGAGAAGGGAAGGGTTAGATTCTCTAAGGAGAAGTGGTGTACTGTCCCTCACTCTCCATTACGAGTTTAAACAAATCAAAACTAAGCAATAAATGTATTTAAACAAAACAATTTAAACAAATTGGGAAAATTATACAAAAGCCTTAAACAAAGCAAATAAGCATAACCTAGTCTTAAAAGTCTTAAATTCAAACTTAACTAAACTTATCCAAACTTAGTGAAAGCTTGTCAAAACTCACGCTTTTCAAAACTTTAAGCTTATCAAAAACTTTAAGCTTATCAAAAGTTTATCAAAAGGTTAAAGATTTC
>BLSH010028219.1:414189-429262 GCA_018402905.1 Glandirana rugosa | reverse complement strand
GGTTTGATTTAAAGTGATACACACATTTTGCAGAACAGTGATATAGGTACTCCCGGCTTATTTATACTTTTTTGACACAGTTTGAAGATGATTTTAGAACAGTTCTATGGCCTCTAATGTTAATTAATACTTTTCAGACCCATTTTGAAGATGATCTCCATTTTTGCATTTTTTAGGTTTTTATTTTTTTAAAAATATTTAAAGTTATTTCCCTGTCCCCATTTCTTTGTAGGTCACTTGTCCCACCCTTACCCACATTTCCTTCCTTTTGCAGACCTCTAGGACCTTCCAGGACTATTTTACAGCACTTTTTGTACCTAAAAGTCCGGGTCTCTATTGATTTCAATGGGGTTCGGGGTCCGGGACAAAGTTCGGGTTCTGTCCGGACCCGAACCCAGACTTTGTCCCGAAGTTCTGCCGAACCAGCAGAACCCGGACTTCTAGAAGTTCGCTCAACTCTACTCCTTGGCCATTAGCGAGACATTCAACGCGTTGGACTTAGAAAAATGTATCTTCAAGTCGGACATTGATTGAAAATGGTCAAGGGCCTTGAGCAGGGTGGACAGCAAACTGTTTTTTTCCTTTTGGAATAAAGGTTTTACATGAATAAATGCTTATCATTGTAAGCACCCCTGCGAGTGGCAAATGGTTGTCTCATCCCTGTAAACTTGTTTTTTGAAAAACAGATGAAAATAGAAGAAAGAAAGGCTAAAAAAGAAAACAAATGCAGAAATCACATCTAAGAATTGATAAGCTGCAATATAATAAATGTTTGCTTTTGGGCTTAAAGCAGAACTAAATCCTCCTATTCATTTCAGTCAAGAAAGCTACCATCTTAGCTTTGATCTGCAACTGTCAGGGTGCTGCACATGTGATCAGTTATGATCCCAGCTATTTGATGGTTTAACAGTGTGGTTGAGCGAACAAGCAAATGTGACAGCATTCCCAGCATGCCAGGAATATAACAGTTTTTTTTTAAAACCATTGAATCGATGGGTTTAGTTCAACTTTAATACCACTTTGACATGTAAGTTAGGGCTCTTTTGTCCTTTAAGGGTCTTCCGCCTATAATTAAAGTGGAAGCAAACCCTTCTATCGTTTTCAACCAAGAAAGCTGCCATCTTGGCCTCTGTTTAATTTTCAACTGCCATGAAGCTGCACATGTGATCAGTTATGACATCAGCCACTGGATGGTTTGACAGTTTGGTTGAGAGCACAACCATTGTGACAGTTAAATTTCCAGCACGTGCCGGGAATTTAACTGTTTTTTGAAACAGTTAAATCGATGGGTTTACTTCAGCATTAAAGCAGCTTAAGGTAGTGGATAGATCAGGTGATGGCCCATCCATTAAGGACGCAGGACCCCCTTGGCCAGTAGGGGGCCCCATGAGAGGCTCCTAGCACTTCAGTCCCAAGGAATCTGTGCTGATCCTGGAGTCCAGTGCCGGACCAAGTTCCAGCTCTGAGCTCTGGTACCTGGCCTGACAGGGACACATTAGCGTGGGCCCTCAGGACACCTTTCCCACATCTGTAGGGGCGAACGTATGTAATGTGGGAGCAGTGCAATAAGTATACTTTTTGGCGCCAAAATCCCTGATAAAAAGAGGTGGTGGCATTGAATTCAGTAGCCACCGCCTCTGCAGCAGCTCGGACCACGTTATCACCCATCCACCCACAGGTAAAAACTCTCTTTAAATATCCTTCTGGACATGTACTCTTTTGCCCCGAACTGACCATCATGCATTATATGTGCAATGATCGGTCACTTCTCGGGATGGCTATGCACAATGGGGATTATGTGGATCCAATTGGTGGTCCCCCTCATCTCCCACCGTTGCATCGCCCAATGGCTATTTTTGGATCCTTGTTCCTCATTCCCTTTTTTTGCTTCGTTCCCAGGCTTTGTGGTGTCAGTCCAATAGAGGGTCTCTCCTGCTTTACGGCTTTGCCATATGCAGGGGGCCCTTGTGGGAACCCTCGGGGTGGCGCTTGACCGGTGGGGGTCTCCTTGTTCCCTGCTCTCCTAACATCACATGGGGATTCTGTTCCTTTCTCATCCTTTCAGAGGTGGCTCTGGATATGCGGTATGACCTCTACTTCTGGTGTGGGATGAGTTGCCCTCCATGACTTTGTTCCCATACCCCCAACCCTGTCGCATGCAATACCAGTGTATAATGATATGATGTCTTTCAGAATATGTACATGGGTTACTAATTGGCCCCTGAAGAAGGGTAGTCCATCCCGAAACATGTCGGGCCTTTACCCATCAGGATTCCATCTCTACACATGAACCACACCGCTTTCATGTACCAGCTCTGGAATGTAACAACTTTGGTCTTGATGATTTTATGAATATATGTGATTTGGCACATGTTTGTAATTCTGTGTTCTTCCTTTTTCTGGAATAAAATGTATTTTTTATAATTTAATTGTACTGCCTTTAAAGTCCTGCTATATGTACTGGGGGAGTACCTTTTCGTTACAGTGCAATAAGTAGGTGGTGTTTTGTTTGGATTGAGTGTGGACAGGGACACAGGGAGGGCCCATGATCTTCTATTGCCGGGGGCCCCATGGGTTGTCAGTCTGCCCCTGGTCCAGAGCCCACCCAGGTGTGTTACAACAGCGAATGAATATTCACTGTTGTAACACTGATCCTCCCCCTGGCCAATCAGGAGGCAGGTTTTGAAACCTGTCACCCAATTGGCTGCAAAAACAGGTGATCCTATTGGATGCCTAAGATGAGCGGAGGAGCTGCGCGCTGGAGAGGACACGGAGCCGCTGCCCGCCACATGCCTAGATGGGGTAAGTGCTGGACCAAAGGTTGTTTACGGCCCCCCCCTCCCAAAAAAAAAAAAACAACAGCCACCACTGGGATAGATGGCACTAGATCCTTAAAAGTTTTCTATTCAATAGTGTCCCTACAGTGCCTGGCAACTTATGTTTTTCAAGGTTACTTGGGGCTGGGACTAGAATGCGTAAATCTGGAGTTAAAGTGCAACACTGATGTTATGGTCTAGTTTATTCCAATGTAAAATAGAAGACTACATACAAATCCAAAGCGTTTTGGAGGCCGAATCCTTGCCATCAGCATCAGGGCTTGAGAGATAGCAAACAATGTATGTGGATGTGTATAGCAAACAATGTATGTGGGCTTAGTAGTAAATAGATTGTTTGGTATATTGACCCCTGCTAGAAATGGTATGGAGTCCCTTAGCTGCTGGTTTTAGCAGTAACATCATAGTAGAAAGGGTTGTTTTATTTTTTTATAACAGCCTAAAGGAGTTATGCCATTTTAGTTACAAACATGGCTTAGTAAAACTCCTCAATATGCAGTTTTAGTCCCTTTAAGGGCCCTCAGCCTGTATTTAAAACAGAGTGGTGATAGTGAATGATGTAGATTCGGCTCATGAAGACAGTATTATTAGGTGCGGTCACAACTCACCATGGTAAGTGTAAAAACACCTGGCTATGTGTAGGCGGCCTCCTCATCTTCCCCTGTCATCCTCACAAACTTTGATGAAAACCACATCCTTTCACTTATGACACTTTCATCTTTATTAAAACAAGAGATCAATGAAGACGTGATGTAAAATATATCTTGTTGTTAGGAAAATATCATGTAGGATGTGACAGAAATGAAAATAAGCTACGGTCTTTAGCTATCAAGATGTACATGTAGATAAGTATGCTAATGGAAAATACAACCTATATATAACTAGAGCTGAAACATATGAAAGTAAGTTATTCTTTTTAATATAACACATTCATAACATAAGTACAGCATATGCACAAAAAGTCATTTTGCATAGATAGCATTAATAAGTACTGACATACTGACCTCTGTACTGTTTACTGCTCACTATGGTCGCAAACTGCAAAACAGTATAGGAAGCAAGAGAGTCAAATTATTAATTATTCCCAAGCTACAAATATGGCAGTATAACAGTATCTGAGAGGCATTAAGGAGGTGCTACTGCTAATTCCTGCTTTTTTTACTTTTTTTAAATTGCCGAACTGCAATTTTACATTGTGGAACCACACAACTGCAAGCCTAAATTTTTGGCTCATGGCTGCAGTGCAAACTCATTATTCTCAATGGGCAAGTTTGACAGCTGGGGCTACCAGTCAAAATCTGCAGCCAGAACTGAAATGGATCCCTGTCGGGCTGTAATGTTAAAGTGATTGTAAAGCTTTGTTTTTTTTAAAATAACACTTACCTCCTCTGTGCAAGGGTTTTGCACAGAGTGGCCCCGATCCTCCTCTTCTGGGGTCCCTCCGCGGCACTCCTGGCTCCTCCCCGCATCGAGTGCCCCCACAGGGAAGAGCTTCTTGCGGGCGTGCTCCCGAGTCCTGCTGCTGCGTCCATTGACACAGACAGCAGGACTCAGACCGCCCCCCGACTCCCGCATTATTGGATTTAATTGACAGCAATGGGAGCCAATGGCTGTGCTGTTATCAATCTATCCAATCAGGACCCGAGACACAGGCTGGAGCGGGTGTGCTCATCGCCAGTGCGGGAAAGACAGGGTTCAGGTAAGTAAAAGAGGGGCTCTGGGGGGGCTTCAACACTAAAGGAGGATTATCACCTTAATGCATAGAATGCATTAAGGTGAAAAAACCCGAGGGTTTACAACCCCTTTAAGATTTGGATAGGCGGTAAACCCGTGGGTCAGATGCCAGTTTTAAACATGCTGCCCATGTGAAAGAGCCCTTAAAGGGATAAATAATACACATTGAAGAACTTTACTAAGCAATGTTTGAAACTATAATGGCTAACCTCATTAAAATGTTATCAAGGCTTCTAAAACCAGCTGTTTATGTTTAATCCACAAGATAAGGATGGGAGGGGTGGTGCTACAACCTGAAAGCTGATATCAGATGGAAGCTGGCAAGCAGGTCATCAGCCACACAACTGTTGAAGCTCAAATCCATATAAATCAATTGGCACACCAGAGAGCTGCAGTAAAATCTTTCTTTTATGAATCCATTCACAGGGATAAAAGCTCACAGACAAGTTGACACGTTTCTGCCCAAATGGGCCTTAGTCATAACCAATTATGGTTATGGCTAAGGCTTGTTTGGGTAGAAACATGTCTGTGAACTTTTATCCCTATGGATGGATTAATAAAAAGATTTTACTGCAGCTCTCTGGTGTGCCGATCAATTTTTATGGATTTCACTGGTTTGTGTTCCCTTATTACATGCTCTGGTAATGGATCCTACTTAGTAGTTTACTCAGCAGGAATTGTGCTTCACTGCTCCTCTCACACTGATCAGTTTTTCTTCCAATTTTGCCTTACCAAAAGTGGAAGAAAAGTGCTATGGAACTCTTCATATCAGTCTGTTGTGAGTTAGTTGCATTTTAAAAAGTCCTGCATGAAGCATTTTTTGTGCATGTTTGGTGCGGTAGAAAAAAACGCACCAAGAACTCACCTCCCCATTGAAATGAATGGAAAACGCATCAAAAGCACAGCAAAAACAGATTAAAAACACACCCTCGTTGCATTTTTGGTGTTTTTTTTGAGTCACATATCATTTTTTCACAGGCGCAAAATGCATCGGAAACGCAACAGAAATTCAGCAAAAACCGTGTGTTTTTACCGTGTTTTTGCAATGTAGCAGTGTGAAAGAGCCCTAAATGCAAGTCTGTGGGGGGTTTAATAAAGAGGTACATTTTAATTCAAACCAAGTAAATCTATTTTTCCTTTGAATACCCATTTATGTGCAAAGAAATTTTAAACAAGACAGGAATTTCCTTAGCACATGAATGATGCTTACGCAGCTTTACCAAACTAAGTGATAAAAAGAACCAGTGTTGCCAACCTGCCAGATTGAAATTTACTGACACAACACCCAAAATGTACTGGCACAGCCTAGTTTTTACTGGCATTTCCAAAAGCTAAGTTTTTTAAGTGCAAATTTCAGTATTTAGGCAACAAACAAGTACAAAATGCAATTAGCAATTTGATTTAAGGTAGATATTAAGTCAAAAAACACATTTCTAATTTTCAGTATAGTAAAGGCGGAGTATTTTGTAACCTATGACAAACTGTAGAGATTTCCCCTTAACTTCTGTCCCCACAGAGAGAGAGAGAGAGCTCCACATCACGCACAGAGACAGCACAGAGACAGCTCCACATAAGGTTGCCACATCATCCCTTTAATCCAGGACACATATGAATTGCACAGGTCCTGAGGCTAATTTAATGCAGATAAGGCACCAAGTGAGTTTAATTATCTTCTTAATCAGCCACAGAACCTGTGTAATTCATATGTGTCCTGGATTAAAGGGATGATGTGGCAACCCTAGCTCCACATCACCTTGCAAAGCCAGAGAGACAGACTGCTGTGCCCCCACAGAGAGAGACTCAGCCTGCCCAGCAAACAGAATCAGTAGACTGCTGCTTACTGCTTCCCATTCCCAGTCCACATCTGCTGATTGCCGACGCTTCAACTAAAGACTGTTTACCTGATTGAACAATTTCACACACAGTTATGTGACAAGAAGATCACAAAGTATTGCTAGTACTTACTGGTCTAGTAATGGTAATTGTAAAGCACAGGGAACAGAGCAGACTCCCGCCAACCTCAAAACAGTACAGCCACACTTTCGGCTGCCTGCATCTTCTTGTCAAATGTGGCGGGCTTTAGAAGGAGGGGCGGGTTAAAGTACAGCTCTAAATGGCAATTGGCTGAGAGGTGTTGGTGGGCTGAGCAATTTTCGCAACTGCAGAGGTGCAGATCGGATCAGATCGTCTCAGGCAGCTGATTCTCGGTCATCTTCAGGAACTGCGCATGCGCAGTTCGGAGCCGAACTGATCACAGACATTTTTTACTGCCACTTTTCAGGTGCTACGGACATTTACGGACAGACAAAAAATGCCCTGCTTTTACGGGGTGTCTGTAAAAATACAGACGGTTGGCAACACTGAAAAGAACCCCTTTATGAAATCAAGCCTTGTGCATCATGTCTGACTTTACTGAAAGCAATATACTCTCCATAGGGCAAAGAGAGCCTGCAAAATGACTTTTATAATTAGATTACCACATTAAAGCTTATATGAGATTTTAGTAATTTAATTGATTGATATCTACTTTAAAAGAAACCCGTCTTTGTTGACTTTTCCTTCTGAAAATACTGGTGTCCTGGCTGTCTTGCTTTTATTGCCTTCTGAGATAACTGACCTGGATCAGAAAACCCAGCTTATGTATTCCAGGTCAATGATTCAAAGTATTGCAGCCAGAGAAAGCCAGGCAGTTTCAGAAGGTTGGCCATTACAGCCTACAGGTTTTATTTAGGGAAATATAATGATGAGAAGCCAACTAAATATTTTCGTTTTATTTTTTTAATTGGTTATTATGCAGAGCACAACTTTTTTTCCCAGCAAATACTGTTGTGCTTGTTTTGTGCTTTTTGTAACATCCTGTTTGTGTCAAGGTTTTTTTTAAGGGCTCTGTAAATACATGAAATTAATTATAATAACCTGATTTTTTTTCTTTGTGAAATGATGGCGAACTATCTGGGCAAGGCTGTGTCCTTTGCCTAATGATTATCCTCTCTTTCTACCTCTCAAAGTCAAGGATAAATCTGGCTGTAGAATAGAGGTTGAAAAGGAGTAAAAATTGTTTCTGGACAGAGTTGAAAACAATTTTAATGAATTTGAAGCAACACATTCAGATGATTCTTTAATTATGCTCTAAACCTAAAAGCATGAGTGAATTGAGAAAACTCCTATTAGTACATATCAATTAACTGAGTACTTTTCAAGGAGAATAGTTCCTGGTAGCCCTCTAAAGACAGGTTGCTTAAATGGATCCCCTAACAAACAGAATGTAAACAGCAAACAGCTATAAATCATTAAGATATTTAGGCAATATTCATACAACCTTAAAAAGTTTTTTTTTTTTTTTTGGATTGATGGGATTGGATAACTTTGCAAGTAAACAATTTTCCCAGTTGCATGTTTTGCAAAGAGCGCTATAAATGATCTGCAAGTCCCTTGGATGTTTATTCTGAAGTTTCGCACAAATTGCCAATAAGGTTTCACATTGATTCAAAGTTAAGTGCTTACTGCCATAGATTGTAATTTAGTAATCAATCTAAAGATCTTACAAAGCAGCCATGCTATCCATTTAATTAATGATGCTGCAAGATTTGCCAATTGACACCTGGTAATAATCAGCAACTTCAGTTCTCCAGGGAGTCATTTGGATCCTCAGCTTTGAAATTAAATCTTATAGTATAAGCTGGTACAAAGCTGCCATTAATAAGAAGGTCAATGAAATATAACTTAAGTTAAAATTACAAGTGACATAATTGTATTTGTGCACCATACTATTCCAAGTTTAAATCACTTTGAACAAGGTACTTAAGAGGGTATAGCTAAATCAGCTAACTGGTCATTAATAAGAACACCCTCACATTCTATAATCTTCCCTTAATGAGGGAAACGATAATTAAAGTGATTTGCTCTATGCAGATATTTATTAAGATGTAGGAAATGATCTTGTCTTAGTTAAGACAAATCTCAAGGGAATTACTCCCATGGTCATAAGGCTTAGAAGAGCCAAGAACTGGGCTTTTGGATAAGCCAGCCCCCTCACTATGTAGAATGGCCATAGTAACTGTGCTTTAAAGCTGCTGCTTGAAAAGGATAGGGAGAACTGCAAACCGAATGGGGAGAGATTAAAGTAATTGTAAAGGCATGTTATTTTCCTATAAAAATAACAAACATGTAATACTTATTTTCTCTGTTGCAGTGGATTTGCACAGAGCAGCCTGGATCCTTCCCTTGTCAAGTCACTCTTAGGTGCTCCTGTCCCCTCCCTCCTATCAAGTGCCTCCACAGCCAGCAGCTTTCTATGGGGGCACCCAAGCTGAGTCACAGATCTGTGTGTCCATTCAGACATGGAGCCCTGACTTGGTCCCACCCCCTCTCTCCCCTGATTGGCTAGCTGACTTTGACAGAAGCAGGAGCCAATGGTGCCACTGCTGTGTCTCAGCCAATCAGGGAGGGAGAATCTTGGATGGCTGAGACACTCGTGGACATCGCTGGACAGAGAGGGGGCCCAGGTAAGTATTAGGGGGGCTGCTGCACACAGAAGTCTTTTTATCTTTATCTGCATAGAATGTATTAAGATAAAAAACTTTCTGCCTTTACAACCCCTTTAAGGTCAATTATCTGCTACAGTATTTACTAAAGGTAGTAGGGTCCAAAGAGGAGTTCAGTGTACACAGCTTCAAGGTAAATCGCAAGATGTGCAAATTCGCTTTCACCTTCACCACTGCTCAGGAGCATATATTGAAAAATTAGAAACCCACCAAAATAGTTTGAGAGTGCAGCGCAATTTTTTCTTAATTTCCGTTACGGTCATGTACCTTGTGGCAGAGCCTGACATGTAGATGGAGGCTTCTCATACAGCACCAGCTATGAGACCACTGATATTGTGACAGTGGCCACAAGGGTGCCACAAGGTATGAGTGCCTGTAAGATGTTCCATCAGCTGCAGCAGCAGGTGCGTCGCCAAGAACAGGTCAGATCGTTGGATGGCAGCAGACCCTGGACTAGGTAGACAGCAGGCGGCAGATGCTTGATGGGCAGCTAGCAGGTGGCTGGTGTGGCAGGATTGGTAACACTCAACAGGTGAAGAACCAGCAGGGGCCAGGTAGCATGCAGAGCAGAGCGGGAGACTAACTGGATGAAGGTCCGACAAGCCAAGTCAACAACAGATGGTCAGATACACGCATATATGGCAAGCAGAGAATTGTCAGGGTACAAACTGTCTGCTGGCCATCTCTTTCCACAACTCCCTGGATTCCCTGCATGATTTGCAGCTTCTTCTCTACAGAATACTTTCAATTTCAAAGGACTACATATCCCATAGTACCAGGCAACCTGCAAGCAGTGATTCCTGTACTGACTCCATCTCCTAAAACTCCTCCTCTCAACCCCTCTATAGTTCAGAAAGCAGGGTTTGGGAAATATGTGACAGCAGTGCCTACTCACAGGGCATAATGAATACATTTCACAGAATTCAAGGAAGTAAATGTGTGGGGATCTTCACAAAGTAAGTTCACACGCTTTAAGGCCCCTTTCACAAGGGTTTTTCAGGCGGACCCAAACGGATGCTCCATTGCTCTCTATGGAGCGACGGATGTCAGCGGTGACATGTCCGCTGACACCCGATCCACTCTGATCCGCCAAAAACAGACGGATGGAAACCCTATTTTCCATCCGCCTGGCTGATCGGATCGGATGAACAGGGATAGATGGTCCGTGGTCATCCGATTCTCCATAGAGGAGAATGGAGCTGTGACAGGACCGTCTCTGCATGAAGTGCAGAGACGGTCCTGTCATCCGCTGGCTCAGCGGGGATAAACGGATGGATCCCTGCTGAGCAGCGGAGCGTGTCAAAACGGGCTCCGCTAGTGTGAAAGAGCCCTAAAATCTTTCAGAGTAATAGGAGTAGGGTACAAATAACTCAAATACAATGTGAAAATTAATATATGAACCAGCATACATTTCTCAGTCCAGGTTTTCAATCAACATTTTAAATATGATTACAGGAGAACACAAGAAAGTGATACCTTTAACAGTGTTCTGCTTTTCCTACATTGGCCATCACCTAGAGGAAGGTTGGTGACCAAGCTGTATTACTTAAATGTAGTATAGAAAAGAAAAGTGAGGTCGTCATAAGCAAAACTGCTTGCATATGGGTATTTCAGCTCTATGTATAGCTTAATTCCTAGGAAGGAGTGCCACAATCAGAAAAAGTACATAAACAGAGAAAGTAGATAAAAGAAGGATGTGGGCCTACTGGACCACGAATGCCCCAATTTAAAATACAGAGGGCCTAAAACATTCTCTGGCAATAATTGTATGGTCATTTCAATGAATGTTTTTGACATGGTATTAATATTCCAGGCAAAGAAATATATATCTTTGAAGCATTTCCTATTTTGCAATCTTTAACATATATCGGCATTCTAAGGGCTACAACATGATAATCTATACTTTACTCTTGCTTTGTGTGTTTACCTATCATCACTAGGTAATACAAGAATAAAAAACATTTTCTCAGAAGAGGGTGGAGGTTTGATAAATAAGTGTCTTCTGACATATCACTTCGAATACTGGTTATGCGTAGGTGTAAAGCTCAAACCACATGCACAGCCCTGTATATCATATGTTATGTTTAAGATGCACTAACCTCAAAAATGTTTTTTACATTATTGTGCCTAGTACAGGAGAATCTATACATTGGTTATGGGCTTTTATTAGCCCTTCAGGTTGTGTACATAAATACAGAGGCTGTGACTATCCCGTGTTTTGTATTTTTTGTACATTTCCACCCCAAACTTTAGGGTATGAGCACACCTGATTGTGTTGCGAGCATCATCAGTCCTATGATACTGTATATTGGGGTTCTGGGAAGTGTTAAACTCAAAAATAATGTTACATAATGGAGAGTTTTAATAACTGACTTGTTTTTTTTTTGTTTTGTTTTTTGCTATACAAGCAGTTTGTAAAAACGATACTGTCTGACTTATAATAACCACTTATAATTGGTGACTCACAGGATTTGTAAATATTAGCCATTATGCTGATCTACTACACAGAATGTATAGATGCTAGGAACTTGTTTTTTGTTGAGCCCACCATGCCAAAAACTAAACTCCAAGTGAACCAAAAAAGTACATGTTAATACATACAACAAAAGTGCACAGGGTGCTTCATTGGTTCCTTCCCGAAGAGGAAGGACCTTGCTGACCCCTGGGGCACAAGACGACTCAAGGCAATCAAGTCCACCTAGCCAAAAAGCCTGGCAGACCTCTCTCCTTGTGGCCAGCCAAAGCCCACCACCGAGTGCTAGGTTAGGGGCTCTCTAGAGACCCCCAGGAAGGGGAGCAAGGAACTGAAGGCCAACACATCCTCCCCCTAGACTTTAGGGTAGGCCTGAAAACCCACACCCTTCCATCAGGATGAGTAAAAATGCACACATAAAAAAGGTCAAAGAGACACACATGGAAAAGGAATATAAGTGCCAGTGTGTTGTACAATGGCTAGTCCTTGGAGCCTGGTAAGAAAATTTGCCCCATCTCTCCCAAAAGATTTAGCCTATGAAGCGTGGTGCTGAAAAAGAGCATTTGGTGTTGTGGCCAAAGTGCAGTTTCACACAAAGGGGTCCTACACCCACAGAGTTACTCTGGCACCACTGGGTCCCCACTCCCAGGGGGCACTTAGAAACATAGAAACATAGAAAAGTGATGGCAGAAAAAGACTGAGGAGTCCATCGAGTCTGCCCCTTTTTATTTTTTTTATTTTTTTATTTTTTACATGAACCTTGTTGTCTGACTATAGATTTATGTTTATCCCAAGCATGTTTGAAGCCATTTACTGTTGACTGTCTCACAACCTCTGTTGGTAGTTTATTCCAATCCTAAGATTAGACACCACTTGACACCACAGGCTCTCTGCCTTCCCAGCTCTAAGCCTGACCAGGTAGCACTGGTCAGAAATCAGAAGACACCAGGCCCCTCAGAATGCTCTATACCGCCACCTTACCCAGAGGACACTTAATTTGGTTTCTTTCCCATGAGTAAGATCCCTCAGGACCCCATCATATCAGCAGGGATAATGTACGGTCAGCCATTCCTGTCAGAAGGCCAGAATGATGGCGGAACACCACTACTGGACATGGATAAGAACAGATACTACACTTAGTTTTAGTCAAAAGGCAGAGAAGCGAGGGACTTGTAATTATTGTAATAAAATAGATAAACAACTATTAGTCACAAAATCTGCAATCGGTGAAGGAAGGAGTAATTGTAAGTAACAAAGTATTGAGTGTACAAAATAATTTGTAAAAAATGGCTCTAACAATGGCCATACACAAGGAAAAATTGTGATATAATATCATTGAACATCTTGTCATGTAGTCAGTGCAAATGATCACACCTGGAAACTACCATGATAAATTGAGGCTCAAAGTGGTTTGATTTATTTGCTGTTCCTGGGCAAAAGCATAACTCTATTTTGGCATTTATCAAAAGGGCACTCTTGGGCCACTGCATAGGATAGCAGGGCAATGGGTATTGTGAAGCCTCAAAGTGCAATTAAACTTATTAGGGGTCCCCCACCTGCAGCTCCCCCTTTCAATCTTATACTCCCTTGTTTGCATTCCGGCCAGATAGCTTTTCCAGGAGCTTTTGAACCTGCAGATTGGTCTAGATGGCGCTGTGCAGAGTTTTTGTGCGGAGTTTTTGGCGCGAAAGGAGCTGTCTCAGATGATGAGACAGCGTGGTGAGAGAGAGTGCGGGGGAACTGCGGACTGGACCCCCAACCCCCCTCACCTGTGACCAAAGGAGGAGGTGGGTGACCGGGAGAGGCGGCAGGAGTGGAGTGATTGGGGACAGTATCCCCCATAGAGGAGAGAGGAGGCATGTGAGCAGGAGACCGTAAGCGGTGGTGGAGCGGGAGTGACTGAGGACTGTATCCCCCAAAGAAGCGGACAGAGGAGGCGGGCACTTGAAGACTGACAGGGAGAGGCAGGGGGTGAGTGCAGATCGCACTGTGTAACAGACCCGACAGGCTTGACAGAGCTGGGAAGCCGGGGGGAGGCTAAAGACAGACACTGACAAGCTGCAAGTGTCAGATTACAGGGGCTAAGCAGAGAGACACAGCTACTAATAATAGACTGACTGTGTGTACTGTGTGAGCACCTGTGTATTGGGAGTACCTGAGTATTGGGAGTACCTGTGTATTGGGAGTACCTGTGTATTGGGAGTACCTGAGTATTGGGAGTACCTGTGTATTGGGAGTACCTGAGTGGTGGGAGTATTGGGAGTACCCGAGTATTGTGAGTACCTGTGTATTGTGAGTACCTGAGTATTCTGTGAGTACCTGAGTATTCTGTGAGTACCTGAGTAGTGAGTACCTGTGTATAGTGAGTACCTGAGTATAGTGAATATCAGCGTATCGGGTGAGAGCCTGCGTATTAGGTGAGTTCCTGAGTATTGGGCGGGTACCTGAGTAATATATTGTGAGTACCTGTGTATTTAGTGTGAGTACCTGGGTGTTCTGTGAGTACCCGAATGTTCTGTAAGTACCCGAGTGTGGCATGAGTACCCGAGTGTGGCGTGAGTACCGAGTGCTGTGAGGACAAGTGTACTGTGAGTACCTGTGTACTGTGAGTATTAGAGGCAGGCAGCCAGCGGCTAGTGTATTGAATACAGCTTAGTTCCCAGTCCCCACTAAATCAATAGGTACGATGCCCAGCAGGTGTGGAGAAGCGACTCGGTGTACATCTTGTCGCATGTATGCGTTTCTTGATCATGCAATCAAGGACGAATACTGCTGTACAAAATGTAAGAACGTTGTTTCCCTGGAAGCCCAGGTTCTGAATCTGAGGAAGCAACTGTCAACACTGAGGCAACTCTCCATACTTAACCACTTCAATACTATGCACTTAGAACACTTTACTACCAGACCAATTTTCAGTTTTCAGTGCTGTTGCACTTTGAATGACAATTGCGCGGTTGTGCGGCGCTGTACCCAAACAAAGTTTTTATCATTTTGTTCCCACAAATAGAGCTTTCTTTTGGTGGTATTTGATCACCTCTGCGGTTTTTATTTTTTGCGCTACAAATAAAAAAAGAAAAAAAAAGTTTTAAAAGCCAGAAAAAAATAAACATCGCGTTTTTTATTTTTGGCGTCTCCACTAGTTTATGGTGGTTTTCTTTCGAGATAAACACCCTTGTTTTACTATTTTTGAAACAAACCCATGTCGCGGCGTGTTGGCGCGTTAACAGTAAGTTTCACGTTGTCGTGACTTTTGACTTTTAACCAGACCATCATTTCACAAGATTCACGTATCATAACTTCACCAATTCATACCTCTCAACGGAGTCACAACTGTCAACGAAGGAGTCTAAGTCTTGGACCCGAAGGTCCCTTTGTTGCAAGAATGTAAAACATGTCGTCATAAGCAGGAACTAACGTACTAGTTCTTTGCGTATGTACGCTGTTCTACATGTGGCTCAGCGAAGAGGTGTGGACGACCCGTAGCATGG
>BLSH010028219.1:382136-408106 GCA_018402905.1 Glandirana rugosa | reverse complement strand
GACTTGAAATAATTGTGCAGAAGAGATGTGCACTGATTCCCGGTTTCATTTAAAGTGACACACACATTTTGCAGAACAGTGATATGGGTACTCCGGGCTTATTTATACTTTTTTGACACAGTTTGAAGATGATTTTAGAACAGTTCTATGGCCTCTAATGTTAATTAATACTTTTCAGACCCATTTTGAAGATGATCTCCATTTTTGCATTTTTTATGTTTTTATTTTTTTAAAAATATTTAAAGTTATTTCCCTGTCCCCATTTCTTTGTAGTGCACTTGTCCCACCCTTACCCCCATTTTCCTTCCTTTTGCAGACCTCTAGGACCTTCCTGGGCTTTTTTACAGCATTTTTAAGATTTTTCATTAAAATTACCAGAACCTCGGACCCGAACCCGGACTTTTTTTGAAAAGTCCGGGTCCGGGTCCCGGACACCCCAAAGTTCGGTACGGACCCGAACTTTACAGTCCGGGTTCGCTCAACTCTAAATGTAAATACTGACATAAAAAACACACACATAGGTTGGACTTGATGGACTTTCTTTTTTCAACCTCACTGACTATATAATGTAACTATGTAACTATGCACAGCTCACCAGTACTGGCTGACCACATGTCAAAATCCTTTTGTTCCGCAAATCCCTGTTTTCACATGGGGATCTGGCCAGTAACACACCTACTGTATTAGTGAGACATAACTATGGAGGAATAAGAGGCACAGCAGGCAATAGCATTGTTAGTCTGGAGGGGAAATTATATTGTATGTATTAGCAGATTTAAATACATTAAACAAATTGAGGCCTAACTCCAGCTCACACTTTACAATCAGTTACAGCAAACATTTTTTTTTTCCATTTGGGATAAAGGTTTTACATGAATAAATAGAAACCTGATCATTTTAATCACCCTGCCAGTTGTAAATGGATTATCTCATCCTTGTAACTGATGCATTCTGCTGGAGAGCGTCAGCTGCTGAAAAAACAACAGACATATTGGCTGAATCGCCAGATGAAAATAGAAGAATGAAAGCCACAAAAGGAAACCAATACAGTCATCACATCTAAGAATTGGTAAGCTACACTATAATAAATACAGTATCTCACAAAAGTGGGTATACCCCTCACATTTTTGTAAATGTTTTATTATATTTTTTCATGTGACAACACTGAAGAAATGACTCTGCTACAATGTAAAGTAGTGAGTGTACCACTTGTATAACAGTGTAAATTTTCTGTCCCCTCAAAATAACTCAACACACAGCCATTAATGTCTAAACCGCTGGCAACAAAAGTGAGTACACCCCTAAGTGAAAATGTCCAAAGTGTCAATATTTTGTGTGGCCACCATTATTTTCCAGCACTGCCTTAAACCTCTTGGACATGGAGTTCACCAGAGCTCCACAGGTTGCCACTGGAGCCCTCTTCCACTCTTCCATGACCACATCACGGAGCTGGTGAATGTTAGAGACCTTGCGCTCCTCCACCTTCTGCTTGAGGGTGCCCCACAGATGCTCAATAGGGTTTAGGTCTGGAGACATGTTTGACCAGTCCACCACCTTCCCCCTCAGCTTCTTTAGCAAGGCAGTGGTCATCTTGGAGGTGTGTTTGGGGTCGTTATGTTGGAATACTGCCATGCGACCCAGTCTCCGAACGGAGGGGATCAGTTGCTTCAGTATGTCACAGTACATGTTGGCATTGATGGTTCCCTCAGTGAACTGTAGCTTCCCAGTGCCGGCAGCACTCATGCAGCCCCAGACCATCCTTAGTCTGCTTGTCTTCAGCAAACTGTTTGTGGGCTTTCTTGTGCATCATCTTTAGAAGAGGCTTCCTTCTGGGACAACAGCCATGCAGATCAATTTGATGCAGTGTGCAGCATATGGTCTGAGCACTGACAGGCTGACCCCCCACCCCTTCAACCTCTGCAGCAATGCTGGCAGCACTCATATGTCTATTTACCAAAGACAACCTCTGGATATGACGCTGAGCACGTGCACTCAATTTTTTTGGTCGACCATGGCAAGGCCTGTTCTGAGCGGAGCCTGTCCTGTTAATCTGCTGTATGGTCTTGGCCACCGTGCTGCAGCTCAGTTTCAGGGTCTTGACAATCTTCTTATAGCCTAGGCCATCTTTGTGTAGAGCAACAATTTTTTTTTCAGATCCTGAGAGAGTTCATTGTCATGAGGTGCCATGTTAAACTTCCAGTGACCAGTATGAGAGAGTGAGAGTGATAACACCAAACTTAACACACCTGCTCCCCATGTACACCTGAGCTCTTGTAACACTAACGAGTCACATGACACAGAGTAGGGAAAATGGCTAATTGGGCCCAATTTGGACATTTTCACTTAGGCTGGGTTCACACTGCAGCGGGGCGGAGCGGCGCGACTTCGCGGCCCGTTCACATCTAGGCAAATTGTCAGGCGACTTGAGTCGCCTGACAATTCGCCTCAATGCTGTGCAAATGGGACCGTTCTAATAGGAGCGAATCGCTTCGCTCCGCATTAGAAAAATGGTCCCTGCACTATTTTTAGGGCGATCTCAGGCGGCTTGCATTGACTTCTATGATAGAAGTCTCCTCGCAAGCCGCTTTGAGATCGCCTGGAGCGCCGCATCGCGCCGCTCCGCCCCGCTACAGTGTGAACCCAGCCTTAGGGGTGTACTCACTTTTGTTGCCAGCGGTTTAGACATTAATGGCTGTGTGTTGAGCTATTTTTAGGGGACAGCAAATGTACACTGTTATACAAGCTGTACACTCACTACTTTATATTGTAGCAAAGTGTCATTTTTTTCAGTGTTGTCACATGAAAAGATATAAAAGAAATTTTCAAAAATGTGAGGAGTGTACTCACTTTTGTGAGATACTGTGTGTGCTTTTGGGTTTAATGCTTCTTTAAAAATAAATGTATTGGGAATATTGTGCATTTGTTCCCTTGTCATGAGACTAACTTTAATTTAGCACATGCATCCTTCTTTCTCTTGTTTGTTGGTCTGTGCAGTTTAAACTTGAGTGGAAATATAAAGCAAACCACTTGCTTCCTCCAACAGTGCTTTCTAGCTTTGGGCTTTCCTATAATTATTGCATTGAACAACGGGTAGGGCCTATAAAAAAGGGAATCACAATTCATGTAGGCACAAGAGAATATGTTGTAATGTGGCACTGATATTTATGTAATAGCAAGAAATATGACATGCTCCAAACATCAGAAAAGTATCTAAATTATGAACAATTATAAAGCTATGTGTAGAGAAACCTAGTTGCTGATTATCCTTACACTGAAACCATTTTTGTTTGTATATTTTGCATACACATATGTTGATTATCTTTGATTGTTAGACAATCAGAATCCTTTATGAACAGCTGCTGAGATCAATCCAGCTTATTATCCGGCCCCGCAGAACATTGATGTATAGTGATTAATTACGGTTGCCATGTACATATATAAACTTAAAACTACCCTGTACCCATACATGCATGTTATTCTGACAATCATTCTAGGTTTACTAAGCGTTGACATTTCTTGTTCTGATAAGTGGTACCTGTGCGGGCAGTAAGGCAGAGATACCTATATATGATACCCCCCTTAAACCACAGTACAACAATGGCAAAAAAAAAGCTGTTTTCATTTAGAGTTACATTAAAAATCTGGTTTAAAAAAAGATGTATTCCTAACTCAAAAAAGCATATTCTATTGCCTTCAGCTTCCCCCAAATTTCCAAATTCCTTTTTGTTTTTACTTTTGTCATCCAACTTCTTTTTAGAGGGCAATTACATTTATTCTTCAATGTTTCTACTGAATGTAGGAACATAGCCACCCTCTCCTGCCCACTCCCAAGATGGACTAGAGACTACGGACTATGGACCATGGGAAATGTACTGTGCATTGTACAGTGCACATGACTGCAACTAACATGCGCTGCTCGTTCCAAACAAAAGTGAAGAGGAAAAAAAGGAGTACAGAGCACATTACGAGGATGCGGGAAAACACAGTAAGAAGCAATTTCATGAAAAATAGATTACAGAGCCATTAAGTAGTAGATGTGTATAAATTATTTTGGGAGAATAAGGATATCATTTAGTGTCACTTTAAGTTCACAGGAGCAGTGATTTGTGCACAATAAGTTACGAGGAGGGATTTGGCGGGAAATAGGCTAATTTAATAACTTAAATCTGATTTAGGACAGCTAAATCCATATATGAAAATGAAAAAAGACTTTCAATTCCCATTAATGTAAAGACAATACAAAATAGTATAATAGAAATTGGAGATATGACCCATATAGTAGGTTATTTTGTTTCTTATTTCTATATAGAAAATAAGAGCAATGGATAAACCAAGAAATGATTTGAAAAAAAAAAACTCATCTTCTGTCAAATGGCACATATAACAAAAGGACCCTGCCACCTACTGCCAATGTCTTTTAAATCTAATTGAAGACAAACACACAGTGCATTATGAAATTTTGCAGCTGGGTAAGCAGTGATGAAATATCCATTGATCCAGCCTGCTTTATTAGTTGTGAGCGATTTCAGTTGATATGACAGTAGGAAGTCTCTTGTGGCAAGCAATCAAATAATTTTGAGCCCAAAGTGTATATAATCATTGTAATTTTTCTCTTTGAGATTTGTCACATGAACAGAACAGCTGGGGTCCCAGGAAACAGTTTAAATTGAAGGTTTCCTTGATGCATACAGTTCAGGAAACATATTTGTCCTGAAATGCATTGTGGAAAATGAGACATACACACAGATGAAAATGCAAAATGGAATGCTGATTTTTGGACTTTCTGAATTGCGCTAAATAAAAGCCAGGTTCTGAAGCATATTACATTGAATAGTGTTTGATATACAGTAGATGGCAATGATATAGCTTTTTATAATAGCTGCATCTATTTAAAATGTTATCCAAATAGAACAATACTTGGTGTCACTGACCCAGAACAAGAATCCAGATAAGGACTCCTGAATTTCTGATGTAACGCTACCCCTGCAGGAGCTGCTGGTGAATGGTCAAGAATCAATCCTTGCAGCTTTGTTTTTTGTATTTTATCAGTATTATGGGATTCCCACTTAATCAAAATAGCAGAACTCTTCAGGGACACAAACTATATACAGCCTGTATATACACTTTTCCTTCTACCTCCAGCACGGTCTTGCTTGTAGAATAACTAGCAGGACCAGCTGGCACTGTATGGATGGTCTGATAATAGCACAATCAGGCCTGTAGCTAATGCCCCTTTGGTAGTGTAGCAAAAATAACTCCCAGTGCTTAGCTGTCCTACTCCTGTGGCTACTGATCCCAGCACCACCTCTTCAGGCACTACCAGCCCACCTGGCTGCAGCTGCCCCTTTCACTAGCCCTCCTGGCTAAGACTCCACAGTCCTCCAAGACTGACTCTGCATCCATCCCAGACTGCTTGCACCCAGCCCTCTAAGGCATGCCTCTCAGTCCTCTGACTGCACACTCACCAGCCCACCTGGCTGTCTTCATCCCTGGATATTTGCCTGGCAGTGTTGTCCTGCTGTCCTCCACTTCTCCCGTGCCTCTAGTCAGGACACTTCTGCGTGTCGTGAAGAGGGTTCTTTCTTTCTTTCTGCACCCAACCCAAGGCCTGAGGTCGCCCCCTCCTCAGTCCAGGGTTCACCTACAAGGGCCACCAACAGCCTAACACTCCATCTCCATTTTCCACCTGAACTCCACTGCCCCAAGTTGGGCTGAGCCTGAGATTTTGAGGGGGCCTGCCCCCTGCCAACCCATCTGTTGGGCCCTCAAAATACTCCAGGCAGCTCCTCCTCACCTTCACTCCCATTCTCCTAGAATCTTCTAGGCGTTTCTAGAAGTAAGGGGGGTCTTAGAGATGCTGCTTGTGAGTCATACCAGCCACCCTGAGTCACTCCCCTGACCCAGAAAAACACATAGGCTTGGCTGCCAGACAAGCCTGACAATTTACCCGCACTGCACAAAGAGGGAAAAAATTCTCTCTCTAGCATACTAACTAGAGGGTGCTATACTGACATCCATGATCTTTACATTGTTCCCAAGTCAGTGACACAGACAATGCTGAAAAAAAGGGGATCAGAATAACAGCCAGGCAAAGTGCATTTTTGGAAGGTCATCAATTGAATATCTGTTTACTTGAAAGCCCAACTCTATGTTAGGCAACCATGTCCCTGACTTCATCCCATCACATATATTTTGGAAAATTTTCTGTTTACATAAATTTTTTTACAGGTGTCTTGTGGCTGGTGAGGTGACAAGTGGAGTCCTTTTCCTTTTCTCTAGCAGTGCGTGATTCTACAGCATTGAACTGTAATCTCAGGCTGATGAGATGGTACACCTTCAGGGGACAACAGTAGGATGACTGGTGCTGGGCATCACTCAATCAGGAAGAGAACCAATGGGGGCAAGCAGCGGAAAACATGGAGTGTAGAGAAGGTCAACAGAGTTGGCAAACCCATTTTTTTTTATTTATTTTTAGTGGGGGAGATTTTTATTTTTATTTTTTTAATGTAAAGCAGTTGAGTTTTAAATGCTATTGCCTTTTCAATGAATCATAGCCATAGTTTTTGTTTCAGTCTCAAAATGTTTTGCTTTTCTAAATCCTTTTCAGGGCCTGTACCCAGTTTTGAAGCATTTTACCTTTCATTAGAAATTAATTAAGTTGCATTTACTTTTTTTTACATTTAATATACATACTCATCTTTGGTTGGTCATGTGACCAAACCATGATAGTGGTCCTCATCTTTGTCTGTTTCCTCCGGCTGCTTGGCAGATCCTGAATGTTGCAGAAAACAGCACCACATCATTGCATGGCACCATTCATTCTATGTGGTATTCTCCTGTGATCTCAGGATGGCTTGTTCACATGATCAAAGTAGGTAAATGATGCCAAGCATCTTTCAACCCAGGACTGGCATCTTCTGGATAGAGTGGTACCTTTCTGTTTAAATTTCCTTTTCCGCCTCTAATTCTCTCAGCCTGCTTGGCACAATTACAGTTTTCCATTTCTTTTCTCAGTGTGCAATGTATGCTGAAGATAATATTTTCAGCAGACCATTGAGGAAGTCTAGCAAGACCATGGTTTGCTGGTCTGCTCATAAGGTAAAGACTAACTGCTGCTGAGTGGGAGTGCTAGGAGCATTGCACTCAATGGGGAAGGCAACATTAAGACAGTTTTTGTTGGCTTTCAGAGTTGAAATTCACTTTTAATTGCCCCTAAGGGTTAAATAGGCTGCTTTCAACTATCTTGGACCTGTTCTTGTGCTCATTATTTTCCCTTTTTTAGAAATAAAAAGACAATTAAAAAAAAAAGTTAAAATGCAGACAGCAAAAGATACAAAAAAATTGTTTTGACAAAATCTGTCTGCTCATCCCTATTAACAAGGTTAACACTACAGCTGATCCTCTCATATTCACCTCCAAGACTTCTCCCGAACCTCTCCCATTCTCTGGAATTCCCTACCCCAATCTGTCAGACTGTCCCCAAATCTATCAACTTTCAGGCGATCCCTGAAAACTTTGCTCTTCAGGGAAGCCTATCCTGCCACCACCTAACAACTGCACTTTTATTTTCTTCATCAGCTCGTCCCCCACAGTTATTACCCTTTCGTATCACTTGACCCTCCCTCCTAGATTGTAAGTTCTAATGAGCAGGTCCCTCTGATTCCTCCTGTATTGAATTGTATTGTAATTGTACTGTCTGCCCTAATATTGTAAAGCGCTGCGCAAACTGTCGGCGCTATATAAATGCTGTATAATAATAATAAATAATAATGATAGAATAAAACAAATCAGGGCCTGCTAACAAGCTATACTATCTTAGTTTGTTACCGTGTATGCCTCCCTTCTTCCTCTGTATCAGTTTACATAAGTTTTAAGGACATACCATTTGTAATGAGGTTCAGGTTCAAAGCTAACCTGGGTTTGAGGTTGATCTCATAATTTTGTGGTTCAGCAAAACACCAAATTGGTGGCCAAAAATGTACACCTGAACCCATAATGGCCTGCAAGTGAGTCCCTCAGCCAATATTCTGAAGAAATATAAAAAAAAAAACAGCCTCCTAATTGTGTTTGCAAAAATGTGGATTAGGCATGTTTTTCAAACTGCTTTTCTCTTGCCAGGAGAAAAGTGCCTATAAAAGCCCCAGTGTGCATGAAGCCTTAATCTAAAGAGAGTCTTTAAACTTACCCATAGATGGTTCGAATCTCGGCCTGTTCAGCAGGGACCTCCCCAGATTCGAACCATGTATGGGCAGGCTGAATGTACCCAAGTTTATCAATCTGTCAACTTGGGTGCAACCAGCCTGTCTGATTTTACGTGCGATTATTGCTAGCAGCTATTATAGCCATTAGCAGTAATCACTGTGTTCTTCCAGTGGGGATTGCTCCCCCCCCCCCAGGGGAACACAATGGCTCCACAGGAGAGATTACCCCATCCACACTGACTGTGTTGATGGGGGTATCGGGTGACTTTCTTTTTTTCAATTTGTTGTCTATAGCCAGCTTTAATCCGATTCCTTACCCAACATTTTAAAACAAGTGCACTTGTCCCTTTTTAAAGGGCAATTGTTTATGATACACCGTGGGATTTACTTCTACTTTAAGTGTGCTGTAGATCCACCTCAGTAAAATACTTCTTTCAGCTAGCATTTTTTTTGCTTTTGCTTTGCAATGAAATGGAGAGCAAATATATTTCTTTAGACACACAATATTCAAGTATGGCTTGCACTATAGCAGAGATGTAGAGAAGCAGAGAATGTAAGTGCTTGTCGGTAATTACATCTATAATTGATCGTTTTTGGAGTAGTTAGATGTAGCTGGTAAAGGTTGGCAATATTGCATTACAATGATTTGTTCTGTATAAATTTATATTAATATCAATTATAAAAACCCTAATATTTTGTGAGAGAGAATGTAGCAATACACTTAACCTAAGGGAATAACATTATATTGGAAATATAGTGACTCTAGGTTATTGAATTCCCGTTAGGATGAAATCAGATTTTTCTCCTATCTTTATGCTAACAAAGATAAATTAATAAGTTTACATTTTCTGGTAAACTGACACGTTTCCAGAATGTATATTTAAAGCACAGCTCCAGGCTCCAATCACCCACCCACCCCCTTGAGGCCAGTCAGCTGTAATGTATGCATTCTTAATTACCTTTTTCCTATATATTCTGGCCAGTTTCATGATGCATTAGGTAGTCTTCCCCCCTTGGA
The DNA here is from genome assembly GCA_018402905.1 of Glandirana rugosa. NCBI lineage: Eukaryota > Metazoa > Chordata > Amphibia > Anura > Ranidae > Glandirana > Glandirana rugosa. Next base: position 398,887 of record BLSH010028219.1, on the reverse strand, counting down.
CTTCTACCTGCAGTGGCCAGTCTTGTATGGTGTAGAGAGCTGTGCTTACATGATAACATCAGCTTCACTCTCTGCTTCGATTTAGTATACTGTACAAAAGGGACCATGATGCCACTTACTCACAGTCTTCCTTTAGTCTTCCAGGTTGAGTGATGCTGGGGTGTAACTAACTATATTGCCAACCAAAGTGTCACTGAGTGTAGATTCTTCTTTGATCAAGGGCTTAATAGTGGGGGTTCTCTACTCAGGCCCACAAGTTCTGCATATCCTATTAGCACTGGCCCACAGTGCAAATGCCCTTGAGCCCAGTTATCCTCTGAATTATATTAAGTTTAATTTAATTTGGGTTGAAACAGGAAAATCAGGTCTTGGTATACAATATCCTAAACAACTAAATCTTCCATCCTGGGAAAAAAAAGTAACCTTACTTTCATCTTTTTTACTGTTTGTCTATTAAAAGACTAATTCATTCTTTTTTTTTTTTTTTGTCAGAGAAAGGTTTATTTGCATCAGCGAACAAAATTCAATGTACAGACATTTCAGAGTTACATAGTATTGTCGACACAAAACATATTCATATCCTAAGTACCATATACACAACAGCCCACAGCTCTAAGTCATCTCCACCCACCTCCCCACAAACTCCTAAGCCAGCCTTAGATAATGAACATACAGTCCCATCATCCTGCCTCCATCTATGCACCCGGCTGTTGCATAAGCCTAGTAAGCACAAGCTCTCTGGGGCTCAATCCAGATGTATCTAACCAAGGTTCCCACATCCTCTCAAATCTACCCAGGCACCCCATATGCTGGTATATATACCGTTCCATAATAAGGGTGTTACCCATATGGGAAATCCACAGTTCATGACCCGGTGGAGAGTCCGACTTCCATCCTAGCAGTATAAGCTTACTGGCCTGAAATAGTGCCCTAGATACTGGGATACTGACCATTTCCTCAGGCACCACTTCCTCCAACATCCCCAATATACATTGCTTTGGGTCCAGTAGTACCTGCGTATGAAACACCATGTTTATGGGGTCCACTACCTTCCTCCAGTACCTATGGAGTTTTGGACACCTCCATAGCAGGTGTATCAGTTCGCCTGCATGCTGTCTACATTTGCCACATAGACAAGGGTCCGCCAACTTGCCCATTTTATGGAGTTTTACAGGAGTATAGTGGGTTCTTAGTATAATGTTCTTAGTATAATGTATAGTTGTGACACTTTCTGTGCTACGTTCAGCGAGCAGGTGGAGATGGATTGCAAGGCCTCCATCCATTGATCATCCTCAATTGGCCCCACATCCACCTCCCACTGAGCCTGTGATTTAATGGGATGGGCCTGTAGATGGTGAGCCAATAGCCTCTGGAAACATTCTGATATAATCCCCTTTGTCTCAATAGCCGTGCTAAGCATGTGAAAAATAGGTGTGGCCGACTGTAGTTCCCTGTGCCCTCACTGCATGATAAAGTTGCAGGTAGGAGTACCACATAGATGCCGGCACACCATACCTGCTATGCATGTCCTGGAAGGACAAAAGTTTACCGTTCTGAAAAATATGTGACAATAGTTTGATTCCATAAAGCCACCACCTGGGTCCCTGCTGCAATTTAGCCAGCTCAATATAGGATATATTATTCCAGATTGGGCTGTATTCAGTGTATCCCAGAACCTCTTGCATTTGCCTACTTTTATTCCAAATTTTCTGTAACAGAGCAAAGGTGGGCATACGCTTATTGGACTTATGGAATTGCTGGGCTTCCAGCTCCATCGGCACATTTTCGGCTCCCGAGCCATGTATCAACAACCTGGCTGAGGAAGATCAGAGGACATAGCTCATACTAGGTGCTGCAGCTGCGCTGCAACATAATACACCCATGGGTTGGGGAGAGCCAATCCTCCCCCCTCCTTGGGGTACTGTAGTTGTTCCAGTTTAATCCTGGGAGGGCCTGACTTCCATAATAAACGCCTGAATAGGGTGTTGACTACCCTAAATATTTTAAGATGAATTATCACGGGGGAGTTGTGCAGCAGATATAATAGTTGTGGCATTAAGATCATTTTTATTAAATTCACCCTGCCTGCCAGTGACAATTTAAGATTATTCCAAGTATTTATCTTGTCCCTAAATCAGGAAAGTAGGGAGTTAATATTCAGGGAGCAAAAGTCCCTGATATTGGGGGATATTTGTAATCTTAGATACCTAAACTGGGTTACTATTGGGATTGGGCATGCCTCTGGTAACTCCAACTCAGTGTTTCCATCTAAAGCCATCAGAGCCGATTTGGACCAATTTATGGTTAGACCCGAGAAGTGACCAAATTCAGTGATGACCGACATGACCCTCCGCAGGGAGGTACTGGTGTCCCCCAAGAAGAGCATCATGTCATCGGCATATAACATGATCTTTTCCTGCATGCTTCCATATACGAAACCTCTGATCCGCGGGTCACCCCGCACTACAGCCGCCAGGGGCTCTATTGCAATTGAAAAGAGCAGGGGGGACAGAGGACATCCCGGCCTTGTGCCCCTACCCAGTGCAAAAGCATGTGACATTCTATCCGCCACCCTAATAGTGGCCTGTGGTGCAGCATACAGCAGTCTGACCCATTTTATAAATCGACCGCCGAAATTAAATTTAGCCAAAACCGCCCACAGGTATCTCCAGCTGATGCTGTCAAAAGCCTTATTGGCGTCTAATGACAACAGTGCCCTCTGCCCCCAGTTATCTGGTGTGACCTGCATGTTTAAAAAAAGGTGCCTGAGGTTGGCGGCCGTGGATTTTTGTGGCATAAAGCCTGCTTGGTCAGGATGTATGATAGATGTGATAATCCCGTTAACCCTGCATGCTAGAACTTTGGCAAGGATCTTGACATCACTTTGAAGGAGAGAAATGGGCCTGTATGACCCCGGATCTACAGGATCCTTCCCTGGTTTAAGGATCAGAACCACGTTAGCTCTATTCATTGAGGCAGGGAGGGAACCCTCCAAGTGTGAGGCATTAAACACTTCCAGTAGTTTAGGTAATATTATCTCATTGTATTCAGTGTATACTTCTATTGGTAGACCATCTTCCCCCGGCATCTTACAGATGGGAAAGGAACAGGCCAGCAGCCGCAGCTCCTCCAGGGTCAGCGGGGCGTTCAGTTTTAATTTGTCCGCCTCCGACAGTTCGGGTAGGTCAATTTTAGAAAGGTAAGCTACTATCTCATCATCCGAGTAGGCATCCCTAGACCCATAAAGGTCTTCATAAAAGGATGCCAGCTGGGATATAATCTCTTCCGAATTATTCACCATCCGTCCGCAAGACAAGCGTATGGCTCCTATGGCTGGGGACAATTGTTGTGATCTAGCGATTTGTGCAAAGAGGTGGCCAGTATTTTCCCCCTCTTCATAGAACGCCTGCTTAGAAAAAAACCTCTTTCGTTCTGCAGTGGAGGATCTTAGACGGTCCAGAGAGTCCTGTGCCGACATCCAAGCCTCCCTAGCAGAATCCGAGGGATTAATCACATACTCCAACTCCAACTTCCCCACCTGGTCGCTCACCTGTTCCAGCAAAGCTGATGAGTTTTGTTTGATAACTTGTATTTCTGCAATGAACACCCCTCTCAGATAGGCTTTAAATGTCTCCCACCTCAAAACCATGTCCCTGTGCCAATCATGGGTCTGAAAGAAGGGAAAAGTTTTAGCCAAAAGGCATTAAGCCTCCAAGGGGATCTGGGAAAACTTTTAGGAGGTTGTGCAGTCAACCATATCACAAGAGGGGAGTGGTCCTATATACCTCTCGAGAAATAATCTATCTTCTCAGTATACTGTATATTAGGGGAGCCCACGCAGAGATCTATACGGGACAGGGATCTGTGTGTCTGGGAGAAGCAAGAGAACTGCCTCGAACCAGGATTTCGTAAACGCCACAGTGTCAGTCCACCCCACCTCTCCAAGCAGACGGCTGAGGGTCGTACCCGTACCCCCTCCCGGGGACCCCAAGGGGGGGGGGTGTCTGTCAAGCCCAGGGACTAGATAACAGTTAAAGTCCCCCATGATCAGCACTGGGACATCTGGCCTGTCGACCATATAGGCGAGCAACAGCTGCAACACTTCTCTAGAGAATGGAGGAAGGATATAGACAAATGCTAGCATCATGGTTATGTTATACACTTTGCAATATAAAAACACAAACCTCCCCAAGGCATCCACCCAAGAGTCCAACTCCTGAAACACCAGGGCTTTGTGTATCAGTACACTCACTCCAGGGGAAAATGCAGAGGGCATGGGACGATACGCCTTGCCAACCCACGGTTGTCCCCCAACAGATGTGTTTCTTGCAGACCAATAATGGCCGGGTCAAATTTCCGGAGACACAAAGAAACCATAGTTCTCTTCAAGGGATCGTTCACTCCTCTAACATACCAGGAGACAATAGGTGTGGAAGACATGTCGCATTGCAACACCAGTATTGAAACAGGGACCCCCAGCGGGCAGGCCAGGGTACCAGGGGGAGACACCTATACATATCATAATACTCGTAACAGGGCTGTTCAAATCTTTGAAATATCTGTCTGTGCCAGAGCCAGATTGTGTCTTGAGATGGTACATTGGAATTCAGAAATTCAAATATGTGCAACCGCGCTAGTATATTTTTAACAAGCAAACAGAAGAACAAAAAATACACAATGTGTAGAACTGAAGGCTCTGGGTCCACCAACAAAGCAGGACCGAGGACCCATTGCACCGGTGAGAAATATAACAGCACATTTTACAGTGCCCATTGAGCACTGAAACCGGAGCCACAAGAGCCGTGTCTTCCTACAGTACAGTTACCCATGAGTCGCACGCCATCCTTGCAGAAGACGGCAGTATTGTGCCATTGCTGTACTTGTCAGCTCCACATGCGTACAGTATTTTTAGTCAGTGTAAATTTGCCCTCATACTGTAACTATTGCACTGTGAAATAAGAACAAAGAGAGGGGGGGTTTGTTATTTCAAAAAGGGGAACATAATTTAGCTCCCTTAGACATCCACTTGTAATCCTCAGATTGCATTAGCCTTCTCCTTCTTCACGCCTATGGCGTCTGAGGTCTTGCTCGTTTTGATCTAGCCATGTCGCGGCCTCCTGGGCCTGTTCAAAGAACTGATTCTGACCTCTAGCAGTCACCCGTAGCTTTGCAGGGAATAACATGGCATATGACAGTTGGAGCCTCTGCAGTCTCTTTTTAACATCAGGAAATTTTGCACGTTTGCGTTATACCTCCGCCGAGAAGTCAGGGAAGAAGGATACTTTGGCGCAATTATATCTGATGTCTCCCTTCTCTCTGGCAAGGCGTAACACTGCTTCCCAATCTCTATAGTTGAGCAGCCTGGCTAGCATGGCTCTAGAGGGCCCCCCAGGCGGGAAAGGCCTAGGGGGCACTCTATGGGCCCTCTACACGGTAAAGCTCAGGGAAAAGGCCTCCTTACCAAAAATCTCTTGTAGCAAGTTTTCCACAAACATCATGGGGTCCCTGCCTTCCACCTTATCCAGGAGCCCCACTATGCATACATTATTCCTTCGCAGGCGGTTTTCAATGTCATCAGTTTTATTAAGGGCTTGAGCAGACTGCTGTGCAGCAGTTCTGACATCTCTACTCAAATGTGGAAGTTGATCCTCCATATCACTCACTCTACCCTCCACTGCAGTGGTGCGTTCCCTGATCTTTTGCAGGTCTTGCCGCAGAAGAGAGACAGTCTCCTTTAAGCCCCCAAATTTCTCTTTAACCTCCCTGGCGGTATTCCCATGTGTGGCTCGGGGTGGAATTTCAGTACCATTAGTGGTAACCCCGAGCCACACTCGGGATTGCATCGCTGGATCCAAGGCAGCGCTACTCACCTGGTCCCCTGGATCCAGTGACACCATGACTCTGTGTGCCGGGCTCCGTTCTCTGCGAGCATCGCATCGCGCAGGGACGGAGACCGGCGGGAAATTCAAAAAGTGAAACACGCAGTGAACATACAGTACACTGTAATCTTACAGATTACATTACTGTATGAAATCATTTCACATCCCATTTGTCCCTAGTGGTTTGCCCAGTGCTCTGCATGCACTTTTATATTATATATGTCATTCTTTCTGCCTGGAAACTTGAGAATGTCCATGGCAACCAAAAAGCGTCCCTTTACGTCAAAAGTGGTTTTTGATCAGCTAGAAAACACTGATAGTAAATAAGAATCATTTGCAGAATTGAGTGATACTGATTTTTGGGGAAATTTATCATCAGACACTGAAAGTGACAACAGCGACAATTCTGCAACTGAGCAAATTTCAGTGTTTTTGGTTTGATTACATTATTGAATAAATGTTATTACTATTACGTTATTATTTTTGATAATTATTTATAGTTATTTATTATATTATAATTTATGATTTCATGTTTCAAACTTTATCATACCCGGGATGTCTACTAGACTCTGGTTTGGATAGATTTAAGTGAGTTATTCCTTAGAATTACAGGCCTATACTATAAAACGCCAAATTTCCATGCAAAATAATTGTACCGCTTTCAGCACCAAAAAGCTGAAATAATCATACCGTCAGGGAGGTTAAGATCCTCAACCGAGGCCGTGCACTTGTTTACAGCCTGCAAAATATCATTGAGTGTGGGTTGTGGACTGTCATCCTGCTGCATATCAAATAGGTCTGGACAGGAATCTGGTGCAGACTCCAAAGGTACGGTGTCATCCAGCATGTCAGCGTCAGTGTCCCTCCCTGTCAGCAGGCCCTGTGTGTGTCATGGCGCCCGCTATTTCGGTCTGTGACATATCGGCGTGGCTGCCAAGTCTTTGGGCATAGTAAAGCATGTCCTTGGTCTGCTCCTTACTTTTGGAGGTTTTAGTGGACTTTCCCCCCTGCTCGCCCCGTCCGTACTGGACGCGCTGTGCCTTCAGTGGCTGCCCGGCGCCATCTTGGTGCTCCATGGCCGTCGAGGCCGCAGCCTCTCCTCGGTTTCCCCGGGTCATCAGAGGATCAGAACCACTCTCCTGGGTCTCCAGGGGTGTTCAGTGAGCAGCGGGTAACAAGTACAGCTCACTCCAAGCTTTGCAGAAGCGGAGGGAAGGATCAAAGTTCGGATCAGCAGTGGGAGCTCCGTGACTCGCGTCTGCTCACATGCCCTGTCAGGCCACACCCCCAAATCATACGACTAATTAATTCTTAGTTCTAGAGACAATGCTCTTAAAACCATCTTGGTAAGTTTCAACAGACATTCATGAACTTCATATGGGGAGATAAGAGGCCTCGGATGAATAAGCGCACATTATACTCCTAAACTGAGGGGAGACAAGGGAGTTCCGAACCTGGCTAAATATTTTAATGCTGCACAATTGGCCCAGCTAATCAGATTTCAAACCCAGATGCAGAATCCTCTATTTATTAAATTTACATCACCATCCGACAAAGTTGATCAGCTACCTGATGTGGATTCAGGCCAAAGATAGACCTACCATTTTGTGCACCACCTTGTCTTTTTCCTTAAACTTATGGGACAGACTGGCAGCTCTTTATACATTTAAAACTCCACATGCTCCCTTAGCCCTGTTGCTCTGGAATTCTACCTTCACCCCAGTTCTCACTCCCAAAATTTTGCATGGTGTAAAGGACTACTATGCATTGCAGACTTGTGTGACAACTGGGGGGGGTTTTGTCAAGGCAATTCATGCAGCAGAAATCCCAATTACCTCGTACAGAAATCTATCATTACACCCATATGTGTGCACAGCCTATTGCAATAATGTGTGCACCAAAAAGCCAGAACAAACATGAGTGTGTGTGTATATCTGTCAGAAGGGCAAAGATCGGTGTCAGTAGTTTATTTTTATTTTATTTTTTTTACAATTTTGTTTTTTTATTATTTTGTACAATATTATATTTTATTATGTTTTTTTACAATTTTATTTAGGAGCCCTGCTGGGGGCCTTTGAAGAAATATCAGGGGTCTAAACAGACCCCTGATGTCTCACTTTTGAGACAGAAAAAGGGACTGAGGACAGAGATTCCCCCCATCCCTTTCTCTGCAGCCAAGCAGCAGGGTTAATCTGCACAGTACAGGGTGATTAGGGTGTGCCCAGGCACACCTGCCACCCTATGTGATATGATTACACCCAAATTGCTCATTTTATAGCCCCTCTAAAGCACATGTTAACTCTAACCTCTTCCACCTCTAAGGAATACTTATTTGGAAGCTTTGATAAACACTCTGGTCAACACTCTGGTCATATAACTAATGTCCATACCATACTTACCTCTGCATCAGAAAAGTTTTCTTATATAGAAAAATGGGAACACAATATAGAAGAGACACTGGAATTGGAAGACTGGCATACGCTGGCACATTAAGCCAGTCATTTGTTTATATTTCACTAATAGTAGTGAATTAAAAAGTACTATTGAGGTGGTACATGGTTCCCACTTGAGTGTCATTGTGTATCCTGGAGGACTCCCCACAATGTTTTCAAGGTTGAGGTCAACGGCTTTTAATACATGGTGGACATGTCTAAAAGTAAAAAGGTTTTGAAACCCACCTATAATCTCATCTACTCTCTTGCCCAAGTAAATCTCATAAAATCTACACATCAGGCACTGCTGGGCCACCCAGTGGATGGGGGCACTGAGACACAGGAGAAGATTCATAACATGTATCTTTGTGACAGCAAGAATTTTGATCACTAGATCTTGGAGGCCCCCCACTATTTTGCTTGAATTGCTGAAGACCAAACTGTCGTGGATCATGGTTAATGGGGTTGAGCGATAGGCATACCAGAAGCGACGCGGGAGTTCGGGCTTGCCACATGTGCAGTATATGTTTTTTAAACCTTTGTAAAAAGTGAGTAAACCAGATGTTTCCTATTAAATACAATTGGAAAAACAATACTACAATTTTGGGAATCTTTTCTACATATATTACCACCACGGAGGATATCGAGAGGAACCCCCAGGACTACCTTAGAGAAGGCACTACCCACCATAGAGTACCACAAGCCAGGCCAACCATACTAGGACCCCTAGAGGGCAGGTGGAAATACACGGACCTTCAGAAAGCTCTGTCTACTCAAGCTGTTACCTTACAGGACTAAGGTAAGAGGCTTGAGAGCACTTAAGTGTCACAGCACTTGAAAGAAAAGACACCAGTCACTTATTCACTGTCTTTAATGGTGTAAGGATTTATCATTGTTCTGAAATGAATACACCAGACTATTTTTTTGACTTTTATTATTTTTTATTTAGTAATTACTTTTCATATGGACTTTTATATGTTGGTCATTTGTTTTTATGTTATGCATAGACTAGTTACAATATTTTGTTATATGAATGCTACCAGCACTTTGTAATTGTAAGAATTTTGGGTACAGACATTTCATTGGTACATTGGATATTACTCAACCTGTGCATACACTTATCTATTTACCTGTGTCGTTCATTTGCATTTTATATTATACATGTTTAGAGTAGTGTTTCTCAACTCCAGTCTTCAAGGCACCCCAACAGGTCATGTTTTCAGGCTTGCTATTATTTTGCTCAGGTGATTGGATCAGTTTCATTGCCTTAGTAATTGCCACAGCTGTTTCACCTGAGGAAAATCATGAAAACATGACCTTTTGGGGAGTCTTGAGGACTGTAGTTAAGAAACACTGGTTTAGAGAGATTAACTTATCCATACTCAAAATTCATTTTTATGATGGCACATAAAAGCGCAGCACCATCACTATATTAATATCACATGGTTAATGAATGCCTCTCGGCTATCTTGCATGATAAAATAGCCTTCTTTCAGAAAATATGGGATCCCTGCATCAAGTATGTATCTAGTGCTACTTGAACCATCTGTAAGAATAACAACTTGGATTGGTTGGGTTACAGTACATCACCTAAGTTATCTTCCATTCTTCTCCTTGCTATCTTTTACTTACATCAAGTCATTCCCTTGATGGTTGGAATATTATCTGGTTATACACTCGGCAGGCATGGGACCAAGGCTCCGGGGTCTAGACTCTGGCTAAACTGGATGTTCCAAGGGTCTCGGGTGCCCTTGATTTGCATGTACTCTGCCTATGTCCCATGGGACCTCTTGCAGTGTTGCCAACCGCCAGTAAATTTACTGACAGTTCATAAAAATCAGTGATTTTTTACAACTGTCGGTAAATATTAGGAGCTGATAATTTGTCATGCTGTGTTGAGTTTTTAAGTGTAAACCAGGCAAATTACTTGTTTGGGGTATTGTCAGTGTTTCCATATTGTGTTTATAATGTTTTAATATCAGTTGTTTTAGTTTTCAATAGGAATTCTGTAATTTTTTTCAGGTTCTCAGTAAAAAATGTGCTCTGCCAATAAACTTTACATGTTTTGTCAGTAAGAAATGCTGTGGGAGGTTGGCAACACTGACCTCTTGATCTTACGACCTCTGTATCACATCTTGGGAATGCTGTACATATCCCAATTTTTCTAATGACTCTATCCTTCTGTAAAGAGTTAATGTCAATTGCTGTCATATGCAATAATGTTTGCACTCTTTGTACCCTCTTTGAACTATTCAATAAATAATATTGAAAAGAAAAGCATGTTGGTGCCAAAAGTAACCAATCATGTGTGTGTTTTCATGTTTCATATTTTGATCCTAAAACTAAAGGCTGAAGTTCCTAGATCTTTTTTTGGAAAATTGGTAAGCCAAAAATGTATTTAAGTAATTTACAATGTATGTATGTTGGGAGAGTGTATATATTCTGTGAGCTCTGGTTCTTTTCCCAGGCAATGCTGCCGCTATGGCACCCTCATTTCGGCAAGCTATGCATACAGTAGGTAGCCATTTGGCCATACTAATGGACCTTTCCCTACAGAGTAATGGTGGTGCAGGACCATACTAAACACCATACCCACCAGGGGCCTTAGTCCGATTTGGGAGGTGTTAGAGAGACCCAAAGGGGGTCTCCTTCCTTTATCCCCATTATATCCCATCCTACATGGCGGAGTGGTGAAGGAGCTGAAACAAGTTCACAATACCATATGGCATCTGCTACTGTGGTAAATATAAATTCACATTACTAGATAAAGTGTCCCACTATGTGAGTGTGGGGAGGGTTTTTAATTATCTAATGAGCAGTACAGAAGTGGTTATTTGGAGTATTAAATACTATATATACTCTTTTGGTTACAGTGCAGCTTTTCCAGATAAAGTTCTGATGTGACCACCTGTATATGGGGGACCTCCGTGGGAGCCTATGTGAACGTGGGGACTGTGCTATTAACATCTAGCTACGCCATCTCATGTTAGGGACTGTTTTCAGTCCCCAGCCATAAAAATTGGACATTCTTTTTGAATATTGCACTCTCAATATACAAAGGTAGGTATTGTAACCCAAAATGATGGATGTCTGTCTAATGTGCTTTGCCTTTGTGGCATGTCTCAGCAATACATTTTGTTTACATTCCAATGTATAAGGATATTGAACACTGAATATTAGAACTCCATTATAGTACCCCTGAGGAAAGGTGTGGTCCTGAAACGTGTCGTGTACCAAAGACTATTGTTTCGGAGTATTGGAGCTATATATATTGTGTATATTGTATACGATGTTGAGATGCACTGCAATTGTTATGTATATTCAGGTTTTTAATATACGGAGCTCAGCTATGCTTAGGTGAATGCTCCTTGTCTTTTAAGCTATATTAATAAAATGTATTTTATACTAAATACCCTGGTGGTGTTTGTTGCCATTAACATCCCATATTTGGGGGTATCCAATTGTTTCCAAGCATTGACTTTAATATAGTTTGTTCTGAAGAATACCTAAGTCCTCAAGTTGTACATAGTGTCTGTTTTTGGATTGTCCCACCTAATTCCCTCAACCCAATCTAAGTTCTCCAAAAATAAAAACAACAAAAACACCCCTAGACTGGCCATTGAAGAAAAGTGTGAATGAGTCTGTGTACCTGGCTGCAGGGCAAAGCTTGTGGGGAAGACCTGGATAGTATTCTTGCGGCTCCTATGGGAGTAGTGCTACACAAAATAACAAAGTTTTGGCTTTAAATGTACTGTACTTCTATATGTAATGTAGGCACTATTAGCACTTAATTAAAGTTCACTGAAGATATTTTCCTTGACTTGAAACCTCTTTTAGAATGGAGGTTGTTTTCCATTTGGTTTGCATTTGGTTCAAAACCAAGTTTTGACCCTCATGGATAACACATGATAGGAACCCTATAGGTCACAATATCCTCATCAGCTAAGTATTATGGGGTGCTGGGGGGTCTGCTACTTACATAGAATGTTCTATATTTTAATGTCTCAAATGCATTAAGCTACTAAACTTTAGGCCTTTCCAACTCCTCATCAATTTTGACCCTAAAATGTAGGCAAGTTCCCCACATGTAAGAGCACATTGTAACTTTAAATCAGACAACTTTGTAAGATTACAGGTCTCCAGCAATTAAATAAGAAGCCACACATTGTTGAGTCCAAACATTGTATCTGGTAAGCACATTCACAGGTGTTTTGTAAGGTCTTTGACCAACCAAAGATTTTTTAGACAAACATGTTAGGTTTTTATACATTTATTGTTTTTTTGGTGGGTAAGCACGCATGTCCCCAAACCTTCGATACATTTGAAAAATGTTGTCACTTCCAACGTTTAGTGCTTTTCTAAAGTGAAGGGTAACAGGGACCTCAGGATCCCACAGACTTGGTGGATACTGCCTTTCTCAGATGGGATGATATTTTTTAAACTCCCCAAAAGGCCAAAATGTAAGGCACACACAACTAGTGTATTTGGCTATACATTTAAGGATGTTTGAATTATTAAAAGGTGTGTCCTCACAAACAGCAACTCTTCAAACCCAAAAAATCAGACAGTGTGTAAACATGTCCTAGATAATATTATGGGGTCTCACTGATGCATTTCTGGGGTGAATCCCCTTACTCTGAGCTAAGCTACTCTGAGTAAGGGGGTGCACCCCCATAACGCATCAGCTTAAACCCTGTGATGTAATCTAGCACATGTTTTCATACTGTCTGATTTTTGGAATTAGAAGAGTTGCTGGTTGTGAGGACCCACCTTTTAAGAATTTGCTCATCTATTAAATGGCAGTGATAAGGCACAGGGTGTGTGCACCATGCATTTGTTGCTTTTTGGGTTCCAAAAAACACAAAGAAAGCCCATACATAGCTCACCAAAAAGAGAACACCGCTAGGTGAAAAGGTCAAAATGGGGCCCAAGTAGCCATTTTCACGGACTTAGGGGTGTGCTCACTTTTCCGACCTACTGGCTGTTACATTAAACAAAATAAGTCTTGTAAGATGTCAACACTAAGCTAGATTGCAGAACATCAGTCCCCACCTTTCTAATGCGTTTCGTTTTGGAGAGTCTTGCAGGCCCCCAAAACCTGACTAGGCCTAACTGCACTTTGACTTGACATCCATTGTCATTCACAGTAGTTAGGGCAGTGTTTCTCAACTCCGGTCCTCAAGGGGCAAACACATTTCATGTTTTCAGGATTACCAGGATTTGACACAGGTGATGTTAACATTTTCCCTGCCTTAGTAAGTAGCCCAGCCATTTCAAATGAGGGAAATCCTGAAAACAGGACCTGGTGGTGCACCTTGAGGGCTGGAATTGAGAAACACTGAGTTAAGCTGGATACACACCATACAACTTTATTTCAATTTTTTCCTTTAGATTTACCCCAACCATATAATATGAGGACAAACATAAACGCTTTCAATTTGGATGCAACCAGGTAAATCTACGGGAAATCTAACAACAGTTGTATAGCATGTATCTAGCTTAAGGTTATCAAAAATGTAACTGTTAAAAGTATAAACATTTTGTACAAAATAAAAAATAAAAGAACATGAAGCAACAATTATAAAATCAACCATCACTCAATCAAGTTCAAGAGGACATTAAAATTTGGCAAGCATGTCCACAAAGTTTTGCATTCGGCCCTACAAAGTTGTAGCAGCCTCCTTGATTTGCTCAAGTGCCTTGCAAAACTGCTGCAGATCATTACTTATTCGGCCAATAGTGCACCCTGGCAGAACATGACCTGGTAAAAAGAGGAAAAAGGATTAAGGACTCTGGAGGATTTCTTGCCAAAACAGCATAAAAAAGGGGGAAGGTGATGCCATTTTCCACAGGGCAAAGACTTGACAAGTGCCAACATTGTAAACCTTCTGCAGCTGTCCATTCCCTTGTCTCATACCCACTTCTAAATGTATGGTGACTTCTTAGCCAATAGGCATTGCTTTTGAAAATGTAGTGACCGAATATGTTATTCATCCCCTGCTCATGAGCCACAACACCCCCAATAGCCAAGGAGGAGCCAAGCTTAAGCTTTCAAAGTTTGTTTAGAGTAGAGGGACAGCGGTGCCATATCATGCAGATGCTGGGGCCTGCAGTGGCCCAGTACCTGGATGCCCTGAACTAGTGATGGGTCTGGGGCACTGATGTCCAGTACCCAAGTTGTGTAGCAGCCCTGGAAGGAGGTCAGCAGCCAAACACAGAGTAGAAGAGGATGTGGGAGTGCAATAATGGCCATTGATGAGCCAGGAAGCAACCAGCAAGTGATATTTAACCCTTCATTTCAGCATTAAGCCTAGGATTGCCACCTCATCCCTTTAAACCGGAACACGTATGAATTACACAGGTTCTGAGGCTAATTTAATGCAGATAAAGCACCAAGTGAGTTTAATTACCACCTTAATCAGTCACAGAACCTGTGTAATTAATATGTGTTTGGGTTTAAAGGGATGAGGTGGCAACCCTAATTAAGCCCCTGGTCTTTTTAAAACCTAGCAACACCCCTGTCTGTGGAGGAAGGAATTGTGTGTTGGTTTGCACATACATTGTTTTGGAGAAAGTGGATTTGATTGATTCATCCACTGTTGGTGGGCAAGGGATGGGAGACTCCTGTGTTCCCTTGCGGGGGCTTGGCTGGCACTGCATTCTTTTTTTTCTCCCTGTTGAAAGTTAAAAAACACAATAAGGAAAAATATAATTTAATTTCCCAAAACATTAGCAAATAATATCCTCCATATATGCTTACGATTTAGCTTAATGTTATTATTATTATTATACAGGATTTATATAGCGCCAACAGTTTGCACAGCACTTTACAATATTAGGGCAGACAGTACAATTACAATACAAATCAATACAGGAGGAATCAGAGGGCCCTGCTCGTTACAGCTTACAATCTAGGAGGAGGGTTAAATGATACCAAAGGGCAATAACTGCAGGGGATGAGCTGACTGAGAAAATAAGGAGTGTAGTTGTTAGGTGGTGGCAGGATAGGCTTCCCTGAAGAGAAAAGTTTTCAGGGATCGCCTGAAGGTGGATAGATTTGGGTACAGTCTGACAGATTGGGGTAGGGAGTTCTAGAGGATGGGAGAGGCTCGGGAGAAGTCTTGGAGGCGAGTATGAGAGGAGGTGATGAGGGAGCTGGAGAGCAGGAGGTCTTGGGAGGAGCGAAGAGGACGATTAGGTTGGTATTTTGAGACTAGGCTGGTGATGTAGCTGGGAGCAGAGTTGTGGATGGCTTTGTAGCTGATTGTTAGTATTTTGAATTTAATTTGTTGGGCGAGTGGCAGCCAATGGAGGGATTGGCAGAGAGGGGTGACAGACGCTGAACGGTTTGTAAGGTGGATGAGTCTGGCAGCGGCATTCATGATGGACTGGAGAGGGGCTAGTCTATTTAAAGGTAGGCCAGTGAGGAGGGAGTTGCGGTAGTCGAGGCGAGAGATGACCAGGGCGTGAATCAGGAGCTTTGTGGTTTCATTGGTTAGGAAGGGACATATTTTAGAGATGTTGCGGAGATTGAGGTGGCAAGCCTTAGAAAGTGATTGAATGTGGGGCCAAAAGGAGAGTTCAGAGTCCAGGATACCACCAAGCACCCTAACATGTGGGGAGAAGTCGGGGGAAAGGGCATGTGGGGGAGGAAATATTATGAGTTCAGTTTTGGACAGGTTGAGTTTGAGAAAGTGGTGTGACATCCAGTCAGATATGTCTGTTAATAAGTATATTCTCAATATACAGTTGTGTTCAAAATTATTCAAGCCCCAATGCTGTAAATGGTTTTAGGGAACATTTGTAATTGTATTCTGAATGAAATCCTACAAGGACTTCTTAAAGAACCATATGCAACTAAAATGACATCAATTAGTTTTGTAATACAGTAGTAAATGTTTATTTTGTGAATTCTTCATTGACATAATTATTCAACCCCTTAACCACTTCAATACCAGGCACTTAGGACATTTCCCTACCAGACCAATTTTCAGCTTTCAGTGCTGTTGCGATTTGAATGAGAATTGCGCGGTCGAGCGACGCTGCACCCAAACAAACTTTTTGTCATTCCCCACTAGTTTATGGTGGTTTTCTTTCGAGATAAACACCCTTGTTTTACTGTTTTTCAAACAAACCCACGTCGCAGCGAGCTGGCGCGTTAAGAGTAAGTTTAGCGTTGTCGTGACTTTCGACTTTTAACCAGACCATCCCTTTACAGGATTCACGGACCATAACTTCACCAATTCCCCAACTTATTAATACAGTTACTTCTTAAGTGTTTTATTTGTAAATGATGACATAATGTTTTGATTAACTACAGTAAAATCAACGTATACCAAGAAATTCTTCAGGAACATCCTAAAGTAAGTCTTATGTTAATGTTTACAAGGGATTTTGGTAAATGTCGTAACCCCGAACTTATTAAAACTTGTGTTGACAT
>BLSH010028219.1:366424-380760 GCA_018402905.1 Glandirana rugosa | reverse complement strand
TTGCAAAAGTCATGTGGACAAACCACAGAAGTTTTGGGATAGTGTTCTGTGGACTGATGAAACAAAATTAGAACTGTTTGGGCCCATGGATCAAAGCTATGTTTGGAGGAGGAAGAACAAGGCCTATGAAGAAAAGAACACCTTGCCTACTGTGAAGCATGGCGGGGGGTCAATCATGCTTTGGGGCTGTTTTGCTTCTGCAGGTACTGGGAAGCTTCAGCGTGTGCAAGGTACCATGAATTCTCTTCAGTACCAGGAGATATTGGATGACAATGTGATGCAGTCCGTCACAAACCTGAGGCTTGGAAGACGTTGGACCTTTCAACAGGACAATGATCCCAAGCATACCTCCAAGTCCACTAGAGCATGGTTGCAGATTAAAGGCTGGAACATTTTGAAGTGGCCATCGCAGTCACCAGACTTAAATCCGATTGAGAACCTCTGGTGGGACTTAAAGAAAGCAGTTGCAGTGCGCAAGCCTAAGAATGTGACTGAACTGGAGGCTTTTGCCCATGATGAATGGGCGTAGATGCCCGTAGATCGCTGCAAGACACTTGTATCAAGCTATGCTTCACGTTTAAAAGCTGTTATAACTGTAAAAGGATGTTGTACTAAGTACTAAGATTGAATGTCACTTGGGGGTTGAATAAAACTGATAATGATGTGAGCTCAGAAAAGACATTTGTGGTTATTTCATTATAAATGTTATGTTATATTTGTCTGACCTACACGTGCCTCTTTGATTTAATTGTAAGCAGGATGACTGAATGATCATAATCAATGTCAAACCGACCAAAACAATCAATTTCAGTGGGGGTTAAATAATTTTGAACACAACTGTATGTCTGCTATGTTTGAAATTGCAAGTCAAAAATACAGTTTAGAAGCTTAGATAGAATTATCTCTAGCTAAAGAACATATCCAGACACATACAGTTAGGGCCATAAATATTGGGACATCGACACAATTCTAATCTTTTTGGCTCTATACACCACCACAATGGATTTGAAATGAAACTGATAGGATGTGCTGTAACTGCAGACTTTCAGCTTTAATTTGAGGGTATTTACATCCAAATCAGGTGAAGGGTGTAGGAATTACAGTTTGTATATGTGCCTCACACTTTTTAAGGGTCCAAAAGTAATGGGACAATTGGCTGCTCAGCTGTTCCATGGCCAGGTGTGTGGTATTTCCTCATGGAACAGCTGAGCAGCCAATTGTCCCACTACTTTTTAGGCCCCTAAAAAGTGGGAGGCACATATACAAACTATTGTAATTCCTACACCGTTCACCTGATTTGGATGTAAATACCCTCAAATTAAAGCTGAAAGTCTGCAGTTAAAATGGTTGTATACTCTCCTATCATTTTCAGCTAAGGAAGCTGACATCTTAGCCTCTGTTTAATCTGCAACTTCCATGTTTGCTGCACATGTGATCCATTATGACACCACCCATTGGATGTTTTGCTAGTTTGGTCGAGAGCACAATCAAGGAGACAGCTAGCATTTCCGGCATCCCGGGAATATTAACTCTTTTTTGACACTATCAAATCGATGGGTAGACAACCACTTTAAAGCACATCTTGTTTGTTTCATTTCAAATCCATTGTGGTGGTGTATAGAGCCAAAAAGATTAGAATTGTGTCGATGTCCCAATATTTATGGACCTGACTGTAATTTAAATATATACATATTGTATAGATATAACTATTGCTTACTTTTTTGAAGGACATGATGGATGTGCTCAAGTTGGTCTTGTTCCCTGTGTTTGAGATTTGAAAATCTTTTTCTTTTTTGGTCCTTTGAGCTCCCAACACCATAGCATTTCTGCAACACTGCAATGACCTTATATAGAATGAGGTCTTTCCTGCTGTTGGGCCTCTCGTAATTATGCAGCTTGCAGTCATAATCTTTCTTTTCCATTATGGCCACCATCTCCACCAACTCGTCCTTGGTCATTGGTGTGACTTTGGTTCTCCCCCTAGCTCCACCACCGCGGGGCTGGCTGGAACTCCCAGAATTGACCATGTTCTCCCCAAACGTTCCGCTAAGTGTAGGTGTAGCATTCAGGATCTGAGAGCCGTTCAAGCCTATGTGTCATCACGCACCTGAGAGCGGAGGTGGACGCATGTGCAGTGTATAAGGCCTGGCTGCTCGTTCACGGAAACGGCCGTAGGAATGATCTGGGAGTGGAGGATGAGCTATCGGCAACACACTAGAATTGTCAGAAAAATAAGGTACTACTTTAGATCGTGACTTAGGTGTTTTGGGGCCTATACTGCTTATATTGGGGACTAGATGAGGGATTAGTGGCCTATATTGCTTATATTGGGGACTAGATGAGGGATTAGTGGCCTGTATTGCTTATATTGTGGACTAGATGAGGGATTAGTGGCCTATACTGCTTATATTGGGGGCTAGATGAGGGATTAGTGGCTCATATTGCTTACATTGGGGACTAGATGAGGGATTAGTGGCCTATATTGATTATATTGGGGACTATATTGGGAACAGCTTATGGGGAAGCCACAAGAACTTGCACTATGCTTTGTCTTGTGTTATGTCTTGCAGGAGTCATGACTGTCAAGTACACGTCACTATATTTTCTGCCACATTTCATTGACAAATACAAGCAGCTGCCATGTCTGTGGATGCAAAAAAGTAAAGAATACTTCAATAGAAGAAAAAGGTTAGAAGCATTGGAAAAACTGGCAGACCTATGCAAGTCAGTTGACCCCAATGCTGACGCCAGATATGTCCGTCTAAAAATCAGTAATCTCCTCAGCACCTTTAAAAGGGAACTTTATTATATATTTAAGTCAGAGAGGTCAGGAGCAGCAACAGATGATGTGTACGTACCAAGGCTCTGGTACCTTGACAGCCTGTGGTTTCTCACTGACCAGTGTGAGCCCAGACCATCTCTGACCACTCTGCCTTCCTCCTCTGCTGAGGGCACATGTCCTGAGTCACATGAAGAGGAAGATGTGTAGGAGCCCATCTTGACACTGGTATAGCATTGAAGAACACATTGTCTCCCAAAAATACAATGATGATAACTAATCATTATTGAACCAATATTTCAGCCTTATTAACAAAGTAGTTCCCATAGCAAAATGCAGTAGTGCAAACATTGATTTGCATGTAAAATAAAATTGACGTGGCCAGAATGATAGTCTTTTCTATTCAGACACATTCAATTTGCAAACACTGAGGTAAAAAAAAACTGGTTTGATTGCTGACCAAATTCTTAAATAACATTCTAATAATGTCACATTTTTATACACAGGAAAATATCAACGTGGAGGAGGCATCTGGGAACACTCAGACAGAGCCGCAGATCCCACCACTACCCCCTGCTGCAAAAAAAGTGAGAAAGACAAAACACTTGGAGGATGCTGCTGCTTCTTTTTTGAGCCATGCCAACACAGCCCTACAAAAAACTCCAGATGAGGCTGAGTCCTTTGGATGCCCGACCACAAGTAAATTGCGCCCGATGTCAAGGGAACAAAGGAACGGGTGTGAGGTCCTGATGCTACAGCTCCTGAACAAGGGATTGAATGGAGAAATTACGGACCACACCCAGATCTACGAAAATGTGTCTCCACCTCCACAGCCACAACAGTCACCACAGCAGCATGCCAGTCAGTGGCAATATCAGCCCAATGACACACAAAAATTGTCTGCTGATTACCACTATCGCCAGTTCTAATTTAGATTTCTGTTTTGGAATTTTTATGTTTTATTTTCTTATTTTTTTGTTGCTCATTTTCAGCATGTTATGCACTTTTGGTTACAGTTATTTTCATTTGGAGGCCAGAGAGCTCCTCCAAATTTTTTCATGTTATATTGACTTATCTTCTCCAAAAATAAAAGTTTTGAGAAAAATACTTGCCTATGTTTTTGATTTAAAAATGACATATTTTGTGGAGGCAGTTACATTAAACCAAAAATCAAACAAACAATAAGGGACACCAACCTAGTTTTATTTTTCGATTAATAAATCAGATATCATTGTTAGCACTATAGAACAAATGCCTTTTGAAGTACGTTTTGAAAAAGGCATCAGCATCACCAAGCAGCATCTTCATTGTGATAAGATTAAAGAAAAAGGGAATGTGCGCTGCATTTCAACATTTCATTTTCCGTGTCAAGAATGTGAAATCGACATTACGATCGTGAATTACGACCGATTTCTTCCGGGTCGTACCTTGGTTCTGATAATGCGTGTTTGGACTTTTCGACTTTTATGTGACAATTTCTGTACTGACTATCAGAAAATCAGATGTTGGGCTGTTGTTTGAATTTTCTAGTCTGCACTTCAGGATTTCTTTGGCCGAAAAGTCAAAATCGGTTGTCGAAAGGAGCATACTAATGGTGAGATTTTCGGATGACAGGCCACTGAATGAAAATTCACGTTCAAAATTCGCATCCCGTGTACGGACCTTCAGACTGGGATGCCATTAAAGTTCATTTGCATGTAAAGGCAGGTGTCCCAATACTTTTGACAATATGGTGTATTTTACTTTGGAGAGATTTGCTCTTATTTATAGCTCTTTATACAGGGCAAGAATTAAAAAGAAATCTCTTGAACTAGACACAGATAACAAAAGAAAGCATGCTGCAGACAACGGCTTTTTAAAGTTCTGATTCAAAGAACTTTAAGCAAAAACCTTATTTTAATTGTCAGCATTTTTTTATTCTGAGTTGGGGTATTCTTGTGTGTTTTTGTTTTGTGTGGGAATAGCTGGTTCTTTGTCACACAGCTGTTTTCATAACAGATCCCCTTTATTTCAGAAATATAATTGTATTAAAAATACGTTTTTGCAGTTAATATAACAGGGCTTGTGATGCATCACTTTGTTTTTTTGGCATGGTGATGCTGGTGGCTGTGTGAGTAGGTGTAGTGAAGCACACTTTAATGATGCAGCACTGAGAATTTCCAGCTTTCGAGAGAGAGTTTCCAGTGCTTACTCAGGCTGCCCTCCTACAGTCCACACACATTATTCCTTAGCACATGGTATGCTGCAAAAAAACAAACTTGACAGCGGGCTTTATGCCATGCTAACAGATGGAGCAGAATGTATATCCAGAGAGCGTTCCATAAGGATATAAGGACATATAACAATCCGCTTCTATGTGGGAGACAACAATCTGAAGGCTGACTTGCAAAATAATTATTTTGGAAAATGCTGCTTTTGCTTTCAAAGTCACCCCAAAGTGCTATCAGAACTGTCACTTTCTGTTTCATGTTAGCGACAGGCAATTTGTGTCAAGGAGACACTGACTTAAAGAGTCACTCTAAGCAATAAATACATTTAAACAGTAAATTTGTTATATGATTGGTAGAAGTAATTGTATCAGGCGACCTAGAATTGATCAACTTACTGACCAGCCTGCGAGCAATCGAATTGTCCTGTCTAACAATTTGCGTTAAAAACAGGGGTTTAATCTGCACACATTTGCAAATACGTGCGTAAGCTACAGGGCCTGTAAAGGCACCCCATGTTCTGTAGTCCTAACTAAATTTTAAGGGCCTCGGCAATGGAAGCACACGCATTATAATGGATGTGTAAAGGGCAGATGAGCCTGGAAGGAGCCCACCCCTCCTTAAAGGCACAGAGGCACAATGGACACCCAGCACATAGAACTATGGCAGCAAAGGTGTCCAGTGCATCCCTCCACCAAGATTTTAACAGTACAAACACATAGCCACTGCCCCCACTTATGACTGGCCTTTACAAGGAGTACTGGAAGGGTGACACATGTCAAACAAAACCAAAGAAATTTCCAAGCTCAACTTACCAACCAGCCTGCGACCAACCAAATTATCCTGTCTAAAAATATATGATAAAAAACAGGGGTTTAGTCTGCGCACATTTGTAATTACATGCATAAGCTATAGGCACCCCATGTTCTGTAGTCCTAACTCTAAATTTTGAGAGCCTCCACAATAGAAGCACATGCATTATAATGGATAAACAGAGGGCAGGTGAGCCTGTAGGGATCCTATCCCTCCTTAAAGGCACAGGGGCACACTGGACACCCATCACATAGCACTATGGCAGCAAAGGTGTCCAGTGCGCTCCCTCACCACTATTTTAACAGTGCAAACAAATGGCCACTGCCCCGCACCTATAAATGCCCTTTACAGCAAGGAGCCCTGGAAGGGCGACGTATGTCAAACAAAATAAAATATATTTCCAAGCTCAACTCACCAACCAGCCTGCAACCAACCAAATTATCTAACAATATGCATTAAAAACGGGGATTTAGTCTGCACACATTTGCAAATACATGCATATTGGTGAGGCAACATGTGCAGACTAAACCCCTGTTTTTAACACATATTGTTAGACAGGATAATTCAGTTGGTCGCAGGCTGGTTGGTAAGTTGAGCTTATAAATTTCTTTGGTTTTGTTTGACATGCATTTTCCCTTCCAGTGCTCCTGTTTGCCCTTTCCACTTTGCCTTCTCTTCCGAAACTGTTTTTATTTTTAGTGATTCCTCTTTAAAACAATGATAAGGAAGCTTGTTATGACATTACATTAATACTTGATATCTACTTCATTAGTAAGGTAAGGCGTAATAACTTCAGGGCAGGTTACTGCATAGGAGTGACACACATCTCTAACATCCCCAAAAACTGGTGACATGCTACTTGTGGATCTTAGTCTAGATTCACTTTGGTGGCAAGAAGAGGTTCTTGGTTGGTGGCCCTGACCCTTGCCAAGTGCCTCCTAAATGAGAGGGCAGAATATTATCTTAAACTGAATGTTCAAGCGATGGCCTACACGTTACATTGCTCATGCTAGCAGACCCAACCCGCCAATGAAATCTACAGTATTTGAGAGCCAGTAGGATCTTGACCCAAAAACACAGTTGCTGCATGCTTCTCCTTATCCTGCACCTCCATGAACCTCACCTCACTTTTGAAAGACTCTTCTTGACTTTGATGTGAACAGGCCATAAGCTTTTCTGAGATGTTCATATACATCATAGTTTAATAGCTGCTTTCAAAAACACAGTATATGAAAGGAGATAGCGGTGGTGGAACCAGTGAACACAAAACTGCATTTTTGCAGGCTTGTATTCAGGGTTATTGAGAAGCTTAGAGTGCTAGCAATTATAAGGAATAAGTTAGCAGGACAACACGTAGAAGATATGTAGCACCCTCTAGGTAGGTGTTAGATGTTAGATTTTTCTGTGAGAGTAGGAAAATTTAGGCAGGCCTAGCTGGTAGCTAGGCCTGTTTGTTTTCATTCTGGGCTGGGAGTGGCTCAGGGTAGGGCTGGGTATCTCACAGGTGGTGTCAATAGGACTTCCCACTTCTTTCCAGAATATTCTGTGCTTTTCTGGAAAGAGAGGTGGCAAGGGGAGGTGGAGTCATCTGGGGTAATTTGAGGAGCCCTGACCAATCCCCAATATGGATTATCAGGGGGGAGGCCTTTTTAAATACCCAGGGTCAGCCCAGATGGGGAGGAGTTGTCAGGTGGAAGAGATAGATATGGAGTACTGAGGCTGTCAGGGGGCTATGGAGGGAGCCCCCAGTTTGGGGAGGTGACTTTGGGCTTGGGTGTGGCTAGGGCCCTCCAAGAAAAAGTGGAGGTATCCTGGTCCAGAGGAGTAAAGGAGGACAGCGGGAGAGTTTACTGCCAAGTGAGTCTCCAGGGGGAGGGACCACCAGTTGCAGCCATGAGGTCTGGTGAGTGAAAGGCACAGTTGAGAGGACTGGGGAGGCACGCCTGAGAGGACTGGGAAAGTATAGTCAGATATGGGTGCAGAACAAGGAGAGAGAACTGTGGTGTTGTGTGCAGTGAAGTTGGGCAGTTGCAGCCAGGAGCGCTGGTAGAGCCTGAAGAGGGCTGACTGGGATCAGTAGCCACATGTGGGACAGCTAACTCTTCACTATAGGGGCCTGTGGTCCCTGCCTGCAAAGGGTGATTCACTGAGGCCTGGCTGAGTCAGTGTCAGGCCTAACCATATATGTGCTAGCTGATCCTGGAAGCTCAAGCAAGAGAAGCTGGAGGAGCTAAGGAGTGATGGTCTGCAACAAGAGTAGTGCTGGAGAAGTTGAGGAGAAACAGTCTGAAGTAAGAGTTGTGCTGGAGTGAAGACTGGAGTGTATATACTAGAGTGTATATAGTGCTCCCAAGCAATGTTCTACGAATTCTACTGGACATCTCATATTCCCCTTACCCCATCCAAGTCCAATCCCCTCAATTAAACAAAAAAACAAAGTTCATGGACTGTTCTATGTCTCTGAGTGTCTGTGAGATGAATGCTAGACTGCGCAGGGTGACAAGTGAATCACTATATTCAGCAGTCCCTGTGGGGGTACCGCAACATTTTTGTGCGTAGTCCGGGATCACCTGTTCATGGATAACCTGCCAGCTGTTGCTCCTAGCAATCGAAGTTGACCGAGCCAGGGAACTGTGCTTTGTCCCACCACCAGTTGAGGAATTAAACTTTGGGGAAGGACTTATGTGCTCTGCCTGCTATTCATTACTATGGTAACAAGTGCTGTTGTCCATAGCAACCAGCAAGAGCTGCCTTCAAGTTCAACTTTATTGCTGCCTGCTCACCCAGTTGCCCGAACCATGGCTGGGACGGACATTTGTGCTAAAAACCTGCAACGCAGGAACTGTTTTATCATGTGCTGTCACCCGTGGAAACCACGGCTGGCAATAATGCCCATAGATTACAAATACATCCAGCGATCTGCTAACTCTGGATGTCTTGAGTTGGATCATCATAAACATGTCCAGCAATCTTCTAATACTGGGCATTTTGAACTTTTGCTTCAAAATCCTGCTTTAAACAGTAAAGTGTGCCTGGATGTGTCCACTGTTGCCAGAAGACATCGGGATAAGCCTGCGGGCGGGACTGTGCTAAAAGTGTTCCCTTCAGTAAGGCATGGGTCACAAAGTTTATTGTTGCTACCGGCAACCAACGGGAAAGTCAGTGGTCATCTGCTTCTAGTTGGTTGGGCACAGTCGGTGTCGGGCAATGTGCCTGGACAAGTCCTGCTAGTTACAGTGTGCCTGCAAACTTCAGTTTGTCTAACAAGGGGTTACAGCAGGGAAAGGACTGGGAAAGGGAAAGGACTGCCTATCAGTTTTGCAGATGCCGGTCTGCCTGAAAGCGAGGTGGCGGTGCCACTCCCTGGAGGAGACCCAATGTTCCCTGCTAGAGGCAGACACCATGAGGCAGAGAAGCAAGATGGTGGAAAGTGGTCACATACTCAGAGGTGCTGACCTGGTTGCCTGAGCTGCAGGAGTGGACACTGGTTGACCCCAGTATCCGGTTGGAGCATTGCGGGGGATTCGCCCTCGGGATGATTGAGAGGATGGAGTGGTTGTGCCTGCTGTGTCCAGACTGCCGGAAACCGACTTGGTGCGGGCATTGTGGCGAACCGCTCACCTGGCTTGCATTAAGCCAGCAAGAGCCACAGTATTACAGCATGGACCTGCACTCAGGACTGTGTCGCGCACTGCCGTGGAAATCCTGGAAGGTTGGATGGCCCTGGAAGGGAGGGTAGAGTCTGAGCCCGGTGATTCCCCTGCGAAAATCAATGACATAAGGGAAGAGAAATCTGTCGTGGCCCGCAGCCTGGTCAGGGACCTGGTAAATACTGCCCAGCAGGAATCAGAAACTGTCCCTGGAGGGAGGGAGGGAAGGAGGAAGCCAGTGCTGGAGGGGATGCACCCTCAGGTGAGCTGGACAGGGAATGCGAGGACAGGGCCATAGATTGGGGTTCTGCCAGACTGCAAGCTGGCTTTGGGTCCCTGGAGAGATTAGCAGAATGGTCATCTCCTGATAGCAGCTCAGAGGAGGAATGGGAAACAGGAGGTTCCCAGGTCCTGGAAGTTCCGTCCAAGGAAGGAGAAGAGCCAGAGTCTGCTGGGAGGCCCAAAGACACAGCAGGAACCCCCAATCAGCAGCAGACAACTTTTTGTTCAAAGACCCTCCACCACCCAGACCAGAGCACCCACCTATAGACAGTAGGTGAAGAGGTCCCCTAATGACTGCATTCTGCCCAGGAAAGGGAAATCTAGAGAGCTGCCCAGGTTTTTCAGGTTCCTGTGGGAAGTTCAAAGGAGAGTTGCTCTGGAGTGGGGTCTGGACTATCCCTATGTCCCTCCCAAGACCATGGGCATTATGGAGAGCTCTTGAAAAGAGTGGGAAGCCAACTTGGTCTGGGTGTTTCTGCACATCCCCAGGCCTCTGCGGGTGCCCAAGTGCGAGGAGACTTGGACCTGCTTTGTGGACATTTGGAAGGAATGGAGGCTGAGGAGAGCTATATACAAAGACAGATTGATGGTCGTGGAGGTGGAGTGGCCTGTGAGGAGTCACTCTGTCTCCATCAGAGAGGAAGGGGGTAGCAGGAGGAAATTTCCTGACCCACACTTATATGTGTGAAGGGACTGTTGGAGAGTATAGTATACCATAGAAACTGCCACATGGACTTCTGGAGAGTAGCAGAATGTGTCCCTCTTCCCTGACTTTGCAGGAACAGACCAGCCTGCCACCCTGTGTGCCCAATGGATGGATATTTCCTGTTGCAAGGACATTTATGGTGATGTCTGTTTCCTAAACCAACTCTTTAAGGGGCCTGTTTGTTCGCGGAGGCCCCCCCCCCCCAATCAGGAACTCCAAAAAGAACTGTTGCCTCTAAAAAGTTGTGTTTCTCCCTTTAAAGTTCTGTCAGCAGGCTATAACCCCCTCCTGACAGAACCCCAGGTGAAAGTGCATTTGAAGTGACTTGTGTGCTCTCATTGTTGTTGTTCTTTCTGTCAGCAGGTTTAGAACAACTTCCTGACAGAAGGTTTGTATAGTGTACAGGTAGCTGGTAGAATAGGATGTTTGTTGTGTTGTTTTCACAGGACTTCTTCGGATGGGACAGCTGTTTATCTAATTCCGGCTGGAGCTACGGATCCTGCGGACAGAGGGTTTCCCTTGAAGGGGAGATGCTCTGGTCCAGTGTATTTGAATGATTGTTTAGTGGTAGGAATGTGTAGTCAGGTGTGCAATGTAATGTATATTATGTAAATACTGAGAGAAAATAATTATATATTTTTGTATGTATTTATTTGTACATATTCCCTTCCAAGTTGGTTCCCTTTTCCCCTTCCAACTTATTTTATGGGATGCCCTTGCTCCTGGGCCCAGGAACCATTTTTTTCTAAATTTCCCCAGCCAAGGGTCTGGCTGGATTTTGGTGGGGGGGGAGTGTAGCACTACATTCAACAGCCCCTGTGGGGATACCACTACAGGTGTATGCCATTGTTAAAATTAGAGTCATTCATCTGGTGGGATGTATTTCTCCAATTTAATTCAATTTAAATGTCACATTTTCATGTATGACTGGTGTATACTTTAGAACAACCCCAACTGCAATTCAGTCCTATGTACAGTCATTATGTAGCATCCCCCTGACCCCCAGTAACAGGGAGGGCTGACATTTTACCTAAGGATGCTTAAGCATGGCGGGTGTGTATGGTTGTAGAAAAGATGGGCGCTAGTCACTTTAAAAATGAACAAGGTGAGTTTATTTCTCAGATAAACAAAAAAAATGCAGAGAGGAATAGGGCACAGGACACCCTTAGGGCAGTAGGCAGACAGATTAGCAAACTCCAAAAACAAAAACCAGCCACGTAGACAGCAATACAGAACAAGGGTCTTAGGTCTGCACCCAAAGTTCTGTATCTACGTAGCAACCACTGTCTCCAATAGCAACCAAAAACTCACAGTGCCATGCAGGATTTCCTTGGATGAGTCCCTCTTGATGCTTTCCCAGCCTCTTCATAGTCCCTGGCTTATGGAAGAGTAACCCAACATAGCTTAGTGTGCCGCTCAGGCTCTCTGGAGTGGGGTGTAAATGCTGAGCTTCTCCCGCTAGGAGTACTGACACGGAGGGGAGCTCATCCCAGCTCCTACAATCACTGAAGGTTAAGAAAGGACTCCCTGTAGCCACACATTGATGCTGTCCCTAAGATAGGTGTGTAAGTGGCAACCTTTGTCTGGACTCCAGCCAGGCCACACCCCCAATGCATTTCATTCCGAACTATTTGAATTCGGATCAGTCAAAAAGCGATCAACATTTGAATTCTGTATGAAGAATAGCTGGTTGTTAAGCAGTGGGCGGGAAGCCGGCCATCGTGTCCTTAACAACCGATGACTCATCAGCTGTCAGTGGGCTTCTCCACTGACAGCTTAAATGTAAACAAAACAATGCTGGCAATAGAAAATCCTGAAAAAAAAGAAAGAAAAAAATTCTAAGGGGAATCCCAGGCCAATTTTTTTTAAAAAGTGGCTTGGGGTCGCCCCCAAAATCCATACCAGACCCTTATCTAGGCATGCAGTGGAAATATTCCTTTAATATCCTTTGCCCCTATAAATTTATGACTGTGACTTCCAGTCTGCATCATTGCCATGGCCTTATGTGGAGGGGGGCAAGGCCGTGGCTTCAAATACTCCATATACATGGAACAAAAAGGTGAGATTTATGCTCTACAACTTACTACCCACTAGTTTTTGTAAAGAGATAATGGGCTTATATTATGTTACAGGTTTGCATGAAAATGCTGCTTGGTAACCCCCTATTTAAAGAGTTCTGTAATCACATTTTAAAATAAAGTTTCTTCCAAGTTTTTATATCTCAGCACTAATACAATGTTCTTCATTTTATCTGCTCAATAAAACCTGAGAGGAAATGTTGCAGAGTGATTTATTGCATATGTCATACGTTCTAGGTATGAATTATTTAGGACCCTTTATGGAATATTGCGTGTGCCAGCTTGCTCACAGTGTGAAAAGCTGAATAGATGAATAATAGTTTTGCTATTAAACAGCATGTTTGATGTCACAGTACAACATCTGCTAGTTAAACTACAAAAGTTAAAATGTTCCTGTCATTCAAATAGGAACATTTTGTTTTAAAAATTCATTGGTTTCTGATGATCTATTTTGATGTCGCCAGCAATAAAGTACAATAAAGAACCTACTGCTGTGTAAAACAAATAACAGATCATTTTGGGATATATTATATGTCCTGAAAGTGATAAAAGTTATCATTTTTCTGTAGCTGGTTAAATGAAGCTCATGAAAGCTACAGTATACATGGCTTCAATACAGCAAATTCCTTAAAGGGTTAGCTCACCTTTACAGAAATAATGTAAAGGTTAATAACACCAAACACCCTCCCCACCCCCAACCTTCCAGTCCCCACTGTACTAACCCTAGTGATGCTGAGCTGCCAGGGCTTCCGCAGTCCGCCTGCAGTCTAGATATTTGAAATCCCTAATGTGGTAGTACCGCCCCTACGTGATATCACCAATCGGTGCATGCTGGGTCAGTGATGTCATATGGGGGCGGTACCCCACCCTTACATATTTAACAACTTGAATACAGGACGTTTATACCCCCTTCCTGCCCAGACCAATTTTCAGCTTTCAGCGCTCTCACACTTTGAATCTCAATTACTCTCTCATGCTACACTGCACCCAAACAAAATTTGTGTCATTTTTTTCATACAAATAGAGCTTTCTTTTGGTGGTATTTAAGAAGCTCTGGGTTTTTTATTTTTTGCGATATAATTGAAAAAAGTGCGAAAATTTTGAAAAAAAAACAATTTTTTTTAGTTTCTGTGATAAAATTTTGCAAATAAGTAATTTTTGTAAATAAATTTTGGCCAAAACCTATACTGCTACCTATCTTTGGTAAAAATAACCCAAATTAGTGTATATTATTTGGTCTATGTGAAAGTTATAGAGTCTACAAGCTATGGTGCAAATCATTGAAAATTGATCACACCTGATGCACTGATGGCCTATCTCATTTCTTGAGGCCCTGAAATGTCGAGAAAGTACAAATACCCCCCAAATTACCCCTTTTTGAAAAATAGACATTCCAAGGTATTTAGTAAGAGGCATGGCAAGTTTTTTGAAGTTGTTCTTTTTTCCCACAATTCTTTGGAAAATTAAGAAATTATTATTTTTTTTTTTTTTTTTGCTACACTTTTAAGACGAGGATCTTACGTACTGCCACGAGGGACGTACAACCTGGAGAGATACACCGGTCCGACACTTTTTCAGAGTGTGTACACCATAGCGGTATGAGCCCCTGTCATCGTCTTACATAAAACTCCACATTAACCTTCATACGTATACGACACACACTCTTTATTGAACAACAAAACTGTTAAAACACGTTTTTTTTTTTTTTTTTATTATTAAAGAATTAAAAGGTTTCTTAACACCCTTTTTTCTTGTTGAAGTTTTTTGAACGGTACGGAGAATGATTTATGGAACCTTACAGATAAAAAGTTTTTCCCCATT
>BLSH010028219.1:337524-365041 GCA_018402905.1 Glandirana rugosa | reverse complement strand
GCGGTTTGTTTACATCACATGACCGGCTGTGATTGACACAGCCGGTCATGTGGTAAAGAGCCAAATCTATTGGCTCTTTACACAGATCGGAGCTGGGCTTTGTCCGAGGGACAAGCCTCAGCTCCGATCGCCGCGCTGCGCGCCCCCAGGGGCGCGCACGAGCGGCGTGCACGTGAGGCTCGTTTGTGGCCGGCTGTGATTGGACACAGCCGGTCACGGGGTAAAGAGCCAATTTTATTGGCTCTTTACCCCGATCTGGGGGGGACACAACCCCCCGGCAGACGAGCGATCCGCGATCGCCGCTGTGCGGGCCCCCAGGGGCCCGCAGTAGCGGCGAGAAGCGGAGGACGTCATATGACATCCTCCCGGATCGACGGCCAGTCCCTGCCGACGTCATTTCACTATACGTCGGTAGGGAACTGGTTAAGAACTATCAGAAGCCGGAGCAGGCAGATAGCAGTTAGCCTTCGTCACAGACAGAGGTTTATTTTTTTATTTTTCGGGTCAGGTGGTGGTGGCAGCAGTGTAATTGATGAAGGATCTACACCGAGGGACATTGTTTTTTTATTTTTAATAAAGGAATTGTCAAAAACAGTGTTTGTGTTTTTATTTCTTTTTGTCACACTGCCGGGACTTGTCATGCGACTTAAAAGTTCAAAGTCCCATGAAAAGTCACCGCCCCATTAATGGCAATGGAACCGTTCTAGTTGGTGCGACTGAAGTTGCTCAGACTTAGAAAAAGGTTCCTGCACTACTTTGGTGCGACTTCAACACAACTTGCATTGACTTGTGTTAAAGAAGTTGCGCAGGGATGTCAGATTCAAAGTCGCGTGACTTTGAAGCCGCAGGAGTGTGAACAAGGGCTAAAACCTAAAAGCAAACATTTATTATATTGCAGCTTACCAATTCTTATATGTGATGGTTGCATTCATTTCTCGTTTAGGTTTTCTTTCTTCTATTTTCATCTGTTGATCCAACCAGTATGTCTGTACAAAATATCTTCCAGAAGTATCAGTTTACATGGATATATCAATCGGTTTAACACTGTCAGGGGTGCTTATAATTATCAGCTTTTATTTATTTATGTAAAACCTTTATCTAAAAAGCAACACAACTGTTTGCTGTTGCTGCTTGTGTAATTGCAGTTTTAGCTGGGGTTTGGATTCACTTTATTAGCGTATCTAAATCTGCTAGGACATCTAACACTCCCCTGCCCCTTGGTAAATAATTTTGCTGTCCAACTGTGCCCCCTGTACTCCATCATCTAGAGAGGGGACACTAATATGCGGGAGGTGTCTTACTGGCCAGATCACCGGGTGAAAACAGAGGGGGGGGGAGCCTAAAAAAGAAAACTAATTTAGCCACAACATCTAATGACTGGTAACCTGCAATATATTACATTTTTGGTTTTGGGTTTAATATCTTTTTAAGCAGGAAAGGTTAGTGTGATTTACACACAATCAAAATAAGGATCTCTGTCTAGTGGTTAACTTATACAGCTCTATGTTTAAAGGATATATCTGGGCAAAATAATAACAAAAATATACAGTGCATGCAATATATGACCATTTCCCCCTTGTTTGGGAAAGGGGAGACATGGTTTAAACCTTTAAATATATCAAGGGGGGGGGGGTGAATAAGGTTCAAAAGAGCAGTATTTTCAATATGAAACTAAGCTCAAGAACACAGGACATGACTTCAACCTTATCTTAGAAAGTATTATTTTACTGAAAGAGTAGTTGATGCTTGGAATAAACTACCAGCAGAGGTAGTGAGTCAGTCAACAGCAAATGGCTTCAAACATGCTTGGGACAAGCATAGATCTATACTCAGACAAAAAAGTAAAAAAAATAAATCATGTATAAATAAATAATAAAAAAACAGGCAGACTCAATGGACTGTTTGGTCTTTTTCTGCGGTCACTTTTCTATGCTTCTATGTTTGACTCTTCAGCAACATCGCAAGCACAGAATAATACTTGTTGATTCTGGCAAAATCCATTGAGCCCTTAACTCCCTGTAGCGAGCTGACAAGGATGCCTCTGATACTACAGAACACCTCAAATCAATGAGAATGCAATACTGTACATGCTACTGGAAATAGCAAACTATTTTGAGTGTGGCAATCAACTAACCAAGCTACTTTGGACACCTGGCAAAAAAAGCATATAAATCTACATTCTAAGGCTCCATGTACACTGGCTTCAAAAAATCGCTGCTACTGCAGGAGTTTTGTGTTTTTCCTGTAGAACAGTGGTTCTCAACTCCGGTCCTCAGGACCCAACAACAGGCCAGACTTTAAGTATTACCTTGGGGAGATGCAGACTAGAATACTGCTTGATCTATAGTAAAATCATTTTGGAAAGAAAAAAAAAAACTGCAATCACTGAGCAGCAAATGATATCACTTGTGATGTATTTCCATTATCCTGCAAACCTGGCCTGTTAGTGGGTCCCGAGGATAGGAGTTGAGAACCACTGCTGTAGAAGCAGTTCAATGTTATCCTATGTGTCCATACACATTAGAATGATTAGAGGAATACTTTAAGCTCAACATTTAGTGGCAGGAAGAAAACCCTTCTGGTTCACTTTTCTGATTGGAGTTTTCTAGCATAAAAAATGCAAAACTCTCCTAAACTCGTCTAAACTGTATACAAAAAATGTTCTTTATGAAAGTTTTATTAAGCCCAGTGTGCATGGAACCTTAAAGATCTGCTGACAAAGATCTGCCACATGTACACCTGATATCACTAAATTATTTTATGCTACACCAATCCATACACTTCAATTAAGATTTACCCTGGTGGAGATTATGGCATGTCTAGCTATTCAGTTATTGCCCTTGCCAATGACCAGGTACATGGCCCCTATGGTCTGCCAGGGAAGTGAAAAAAAATCTAGCGATACAGACTGCTGTAAGACATACTCTGACTACATGACATCATAAACTGGCTCCTATCACCACCCTGTACTCACAGTGTATGGATGCAGAGAGCTCTACTGATATCTGCTACATCCATTATTGAGGACTACACCTGGAGAGGATCTGTAGAGGAAGGGGATCCAGCAGATCATGTAATCGGCCTGAAAACATCTGAAAAAAGTAAGTAGAGAAAAACGTAACATACGCGTCTCCTCGGGGGAAAGGGATTTATCTGGGTGCATGAGAGGTCTGTTTCTGTTTCTTGCATCATCAGTTCTTGCCACACTTGCTGTTCACCGTTGATAGAATTTTAAACAAAATAGCCTAACAAAGCATGCTTAAAGTGATGGTAAATCCTCATTTTTTTTAAAATGAAAATAACAAACATGCTTATACTGTACTTACCTGCTCTGTGCAATAGTTTTGCACAAAGCAGCCCGATCCTCTTCTCCTGGGGTTCCTGGCCGACGCTCCAAGCTCCTCCTCTTCATCAGGTGCCCCATGGAAAGCCAGTTTCCATGGGGACACCCATGTGGGCTCGCTCCTGAATCCCACTGCTGTGTCCATTGACATGGACAGTGGTATTCCTCCCCGCCCCACTTCCGTGTCACAGCTTTTGGTTGACAGCCGCTGCTATCAATCTGTCCAATGATGAGAGCGACATGCATAGAATGCATGAGGATGAAAAACCTTAAGGCTTTACAACCACTTTAAAGTGGATGTAAACCTGTTCCATGAAATTTGAGCTGGGCACATTTATCTGCAGAGTTTTCTTATCTCTCTTCAAAGCCCTGTGTCTCGTAGCTTTGTCCTGCTTTGTTCCTCTGTTATTAGCCTGATTTTAACAAGCTCTCTGAGACCTGGAGATAGAAGTGTGTGTCGGAGGAGGTTGCTATAAATAGATTAGCAGACTGCTAAACAATACACAGGCAACCTCTGCATGTGTGGGGAGGGGGGGTGTGACTTTCCTCCAATCAGCTGTCTCACAGTGTCTAGCAGTAATCCCCTCCTAGAGGGGAACCAGGAAGAGAATAGTCTAACAGAACGTGCATTTTCTAAACAGTATATAAATGTGAAGACAGCAGATATGCATGTAAAACGTATGTAGGGAGATTTGTTTAATCTCTGTGTATCATCTGAGGCTGTTCATGTCACTGGATATATGGAGGGTTTACATCCACTTTAAGCTTAATACACACAATCAGAAAATCGGAATGAAAAATACCGCTTTCTAAGTGATTGTACAATTATCTGATTGTTAGTACACAGCTTTCAAGAGCCGATCATGACAGTTCATCTGAAATTATCCAAAGGGACAAACACAAAATGTTTTCTTGTTCAAAACCAGATTATATGATTTTTGTTTAATCAGTAGAGTATTCGTCCAGAAAAATTGAAGACCAAGACCACACATGCTCAGAAACTAAAGAATCCATTACAATACAATACATTACATCATTTCCAAAGTTGTTTTCTATCCTACAAGAATTTTCATAAGTTTAGTAACCTCTTTATTTTCCATATGAGACTAGCATGCAAAAAAACCCCAAAACCGGATTATCATTCATCCAATATTCTTAATGTGTGTACGAGGCTTTAGATAGACACTACCTCCTGTGACACACATGCCCACCTACTCTGTTACATGAATATAAATATATATATATATATATATATATATACAAATCTGCACTACACATATGAGAATAAAACAGCAGTTGACATAGTGAAGACTCTGAAGACATTTGATTGAATAAAACGCGTCAGTTGACACCGCGTTGCGCCCACCATGCCCCTGACAACCGCGGTTCTATATGCTTTACCTGATTTTGCCTACTTTTATCTTCTGTGAGTACAATTTAAATAAATGCCTTTGTTTTAACCCGGCGGGCTTCACTATTGGATTTTTTTCTTTCATCCCCTATGATTTTGGTGGTCTCTGTGGGGAGGAGTGTTGTTGCTAACACTGGTGGACGCCCTAGCCTGGTTGATTGCATGGAGTTGGAGACTAGGTTTATGTGCTACTTTACTGTGGATCTGGTAAGGAGATAACCTGCTCACGGTGGTGTGGTGTGCTTCCAATTCACACTGAAGCTGGTGCTGGGATTTCTACCTTTCCCTTTTAAGCCTTTGGACAATCACTATTGAGCTCTGCATATTGGACTGTTACACAAATCATTGGACATGGGGCCATCTAAACACTACATCTCCAACACTGTGCTGGAAATGTTGGCCAACACCCATACAAAATGTTTTTATTGTTCACACATAGCTCCAATCTAGACAAAAAGAGACAAAGAAACTTTTTTTCATGTAAAACTACCATCTATTGAAATGTTTTTGCTTAGACAAATTCTTAAACAGTAGAGATCAGCAATGAATTTTTAGTAAAATGTGATGTAGATGTTTCCCATTAACCAAGTCTGATAAGCCTACAAAAAGCACAAAGAGCAGATCATAGAGCTAGAAATGTGACTAAAATAGAAATGTTGTGTTATTTTGTACAGCAGATGAAACAGGTGAGTAGCAGTTTCGGGTTAGGTCCCAAGACGATATGCCTGCCCAGTGATGTCACAGATGATCAAACGACTGCACTGTAAATTAACTGGCCTGTGTTGGCTGCCACCAAGGCATTGCCCCATGCCTGGGGGACAGTGCTCAGCTGTTTGTAATTATTGAGTGTAGTCACAGTGTAAAATCTTTTTATAACTTCAGTCTTCAATACTGGACAGTTACTCTTCTTTTAAGTAAATACCTTGGCTCGGAATTTTCATTTAATGCCATGATAACTATTCAGTTGCTTCCCTAGCTTTCATTAACTTCTCAAGCACTTGCTCAGCA
Organism: Glandirana rugosa; assembly: GCA_018402905.1. Lineage (NCBI taxonomy): Eukaryota > Metazoa > Chordata > Amphibia > Anura > Ranidae > Glandirana > Glandirana rugosa. The sequence continues at coordinate 359,279 of BLSH010028219.1, read as the reverse complement.
AAACAAAAATGCAGGTGTATAAGCCTCAAGCCATTTTGGACACTGGCAGATTTTCAACACAGATTAAACGCCATAAAAAGATCTCTCTTCAATAAATGCTATGTTTAACCTCTGCCAAATAAAATGCAAAAAATACAATTTAGTCAGTGCCAAGGACTTTTCTTTATTAAAGACACAAAATAGATTCTAATTATAATGGAAATAATTTTAAAATATGGAAACATACAATATTAATAGAGTGAGCGCAGCCTACATTACTGTTGAAAAGTGTTGTTTTCAAGGCAATGCAGCACATGCACCTCTTATTCATTCAAAAACATGTGGCAATTTTAACAGTATCTCTGCTTGTTTTGATAATCACATACAAAATTAAGGTTCAAAAATGTAACACAAAACAGAAAATAATGCTTTCAGAAATACCATGAAGACGTGTTATTCTGTTCAGCTAGTCTTCTGATCTAGATGCTGGCAAAAAAACAAGACACAAACCAACTCTAAAATATTGAGTATAGGGTTCAGTAATTGTTTAACTCTAAAGCCTCGTACACACGGTTCGACGGTCATATGAAAACGGTCGTATGACCGTTCGTTGTATGATCATCCGACCGTTAGTACACACGATTAGAACAGCCTATGTAGGACGGTCATACAAGAGAAGTTGTATGAGCAAACTATAAAACTTTGGTAATACCAACAAGTGCTCGTACGACCGTTGTATCATGTGTACAGAGAAGTTGGTCCAACAAGTTGTACTGTGCAAAACGCATGCTCAGAAGTCAGGAACTGACGGACTCTAATTACATGCACCTGAACTTTCTCTTTACATGTTCATAACACGTCACTACTTTCGGCTTGGTCGTACGATCGTGTAGTGCATGTCAGTAGGCAAGTTACATGATCCAACATATGATTTGGTCCATTCGGTCGTACGACCGTCGAACCGTGTGTATGAGGCTTAACACACTTCACATGCAGACTCAATGTGTTTCGCTAAATAGATCTTCTTCAGGAGTACATGTGAGCGATCTATAAAAGACATAAAGTAAATGTTATAGACACATTGGAGTTGATTTACTAAAACTGGAGCATGCAAAATATGGTGCAGCTCTACATAGATTTTTTTTTTTTGTCAAAGCTTAGTCGAACAAGCTGAATTTAGAAGCTGATTGGCTACCATGCACAGCTGCACCAGATTTTGCACTCCCCGGCTTTAGTGAACCAACCCCGTTCTAATTGGAGGCACTCGTATTGGTATATGAGCATGTCCAAAGACAAAAATATTTATTCCTACCAGCATGATGAAACCAATGATTCTCATTATGATAAAACCATATGTTCACTGGAATTCTAAAAATGTGTATTGTCTGTTTCTCATGTGGGGGAAGAAAAGGAGCTAGCAAGCTCTCATATGGTAGGTTGTATGTGAAAGGTGCAAGAGATCCTCAATCGTCATCCATAATTTACAAGCAAAAAATGTGCATCATACTACACTGACATAACAACAGAGGGTGTGATACCCATAAGATGTGTAAAAGGAAAACATAATGATTGCCCAATTAAATGGGCACATTAAATTCAAAGTCAAGCGTATCATCATCCATATTTTAAGCAGAGCAATAAGGGTTTAGGGCTAATCCACATCCTATAATCCACTCATTCTTGGCTTGAAATATGGATGATGATATGTTTGACTTTTCATCTAATGTGTCCATTTAGTTGGGTAATTATGTTTTCCTTTTACACACTTTATATGTATCTCCCCCTTCATTGTGATGTCAGTGTAGTATGATGTACATTTTCTGCTTGTAGATTATGAATGACCATTGAGCGTCTCTTGCACCTTTCTTATACAACCTACCATATGCGAGCCTCCTAGACCCTTTTTTGCCCCCACATGGGAAAGAAATGACACACATGTTTAGAATTCCGGTGAATATATGGTTTTATCATATTGAGAATTATGGGTTTCATCATGCTGGTATGAATAAATATTTTTTCTCTGGATATGCTCGTATACCAATATGAATGCCTCCAATTAGAATGTGTCTATAACATATGCTTTACGTCTTTTAAAGATCGCTCACATGTAGTCCTGAAGAAGATCTATTAAACGAAACACATTGAGTCTGCATGTGAAGTGTATTATATCTAAACAATAACTGAACTGTATACTCAATAGTTTAGAGTTGGTTTGTGTCTTGTTTCTTTACTCAATGTTCTACTAACATTTATGGTTTTTACATGTAATATTTTCTTTATATCTATATGTTCCACAAAAAGTCCCTTGCTGCTACCATTTTTTTGTTTGTATGTTTAACTCAAGGATGAGGACATATAGCACTCTAGATAACCCCCTTTTCTATTAGAAACTCTGTATTTCTCTGAAACTCAAAAGCTGTTTAGAATTGAGGGTGCGATGGTCACTCCACTGACTGATTCAATTGTCAATGTATATTTTAGCTTGAGCTACTAAACCCTGTAAACATTTTATAGGATATAAGGAGGTAGAGGGAAACATATGATTGGAGTCTAAAGCTCCATCTGCTGTTTGAAAAAGCAAATATAAAATATCCAATAATCATCTGACTAGAAGAAATATTTTAAGAAATTGTTAAATTAAAATTGTAATCCTGACCACAATGCATAAAGAAAATATATGAAAAAACACTGCATTTTTCCACTTTAGATAAGAAAATACACCAGTCTTTTGGAAAAGCAGGATATTATTGTAAAAGGAATGCGTTTAAAGTGTATTGCTAGGGAAAAAAATAGTTTAGGGGAAAGGTTTGATCTTTTGCCTTTTTTTATTGCTGTCTGAGATTTACCCCTCTAGAACAAGGGAAAATCTCATGCGCTCACTGGCTAGCGGGGGAGCCAATCAGCAGGTGGGGCGGACTCGATTTCCGCCAGCCACCCGCAATTGCTCCCCCGCAGTGACAGAACAGGGATCTGCGAGCGTAAACAAGCAGATCTCCGTTCTGACAGGCGAGAGGAGAGTGATTGTCTGTTCCCAGTAAATGGGAGCAGCTATATCTCTCCTCCCCCAGTCATCCCAGCCCCCATACAGTTTGAACACACTGACAAGGAACACATTTAACCCTTTGATCGCCCCCTAGTGTTAATCCCTTCCCTGCCAGTGACATTTATACAGTAATCCGTGGCTATTTATAGCACTGATCTCTGTGTAAATGTCAATGGTCCCAAAAAAGTGTCAAAAGTGTCCGACCTGTCCACTGCAATATTGCAGTCCCGCTAAAAATTGCAGATCACCGTCATTACTAGTAGAGAAAAAAAATTTAAAAATGCCATAAATCTATTCCCATAGTTTGTAGACGCTATAACTTTTGCTCAAACTATTCAATATACGCTTATTGTGATTTTTTTTTTTTTTACCAAAAATATGTAGAACAATACATATCAGCCTAAACTAATGAAGATTTTTTTTTTTTGGATATTTATTATAGCAAAGTAAAAAATATTGTTTTTTTTTCAAAATTGTCACTCGCAAAAAATAAAAACCGCAGAGGTGATCAAATACCACCAAAAGAAAGCTTTATATGTGGGAGAAAAAGGACATCCCTTTTGTTTGGGTACATCGTCACACGTCCGTGCAATTGTCAGTTAAAGCGACGCAGTGCCGTATCGCAATGCTCATGTCAGGAACGGGGCAAATCCTTCCGGGGGTAAAGTGGTTAACATATGCATACTTTGGCTTTGTCTGGCTTCCTTAGACACTTGTTAGAACTGAGAAGAGACATTTGAGATTTGCTAGAAGGGTCACAAGACCCTCAGTAATTTAAGTAACTCACAGCAATTTCTTTGACAAGTTCTGACTTTTATCTGAAACTCTTCCTATAAATGAGGGTAGTGCCTCCAAGGGTTCCATCTAGATTTAAAAGAAACATATAAGGACAAAAATATGGGTGCTGCTGTTGCTGACTTGTTTTAAAATGTGCTCTTCCCAATGCTTTTACCCTAATACTGCATTCTTAACCTAGTAAAGAACCTCACAGTCACAAATGAGTAGACCCCCATCCTGCAAGCTTGCTCTAAGTCAGTGGATATCTAGTTAATGAAATCAGGGAGATGATGACAGCCCTTGAGCTGATTCTGTCTTCATAAGTCACTTTCCTTTTAATATTCTCCATAATATCTGTTTCATGGTTGGTGACAAATAAGGTCTTCATATAGGTGTGCCTAGAGTAGCATGGATTATAAATGTAGCACAGTGGAGTGGCCACACACAGGTCTTAACTTGTGGAGCTTTTTGACATGTGTCTTACTGTTAGAACCCACAAAAAAAACACAACTGATTAATTAAAAAAATAAAATAATATAAATAGTCATTATCTTATATTTTTTACCGTTTTATGTAGGTGGTGATAGTCATGACAAAGAAATAAGTATTACTAAAAAAATCAAGTTCAGAATGCATGATCCAACAAGTAATGCAACTTAATGTAGACAGTGTATAAGGAATGTGGTAATCCATTTTTCATGCATAGTAAGTCAGAGATTAGTCAAGAGTTGGGGATTGCAATCACAACATTTCCATTCACTAACATCTTCCTAAATCAGGGACATGCAGTCAGGGGAGGCAGGTGAGGCAGAGCTTCGAGGGTCGTAGCTCGCCAAAGTCCTACCTCACCGCTGGTCAAAATTTGGGGCTCCTATCACCTATGGTTCTGGAGATACAGGGCTCCTTGCACAGCCTGTCAGAAGCTACATACAGAGTGGCGGGTTTAACTACAAGCTGGCACACTCTGTTTGCAGAAGACTGAGAGGATGAGCTCACAGTCCCTCTGACTTCTTGTCAGAGGCACTGAGCTCAATGGGCAGCTTGGAGCCTTGGACCAATGGTAAAGTACCATTGTTACAAGCTGTCCAATAAAAATGCTGCAGTGGAGGCTCTCCTCTCACTGCAGTGTCATAGAAGGGGGCATGTGTCTAAAAGACAAATGCTTCCTTCCAGCCCAGCCCTCTTAACTACAAGGAAAAACATGTTTATGTGTATACGATTTACCCATAATCCCATGTTTTTCTCACACAGTTAAGAGGGAGAATCTTCTGCTGCTGAAAAGGTACTGTTATAATATAATACTGAATTATGAATCTATGTACTGTGAAATTACTGGTTTGAAGTTATAACCTGCTTGAGTACAGTTTTTGAAAATATAGTAAATTACCTTAAAAACAATATATAATAATTATTTGTATATTACTTACTCATGGTAATTATTCCCTTGCCACCCAGGCTAATTCTGACACTTCTCTCCTACATGTAAAAATCATCATTTTTTTGCTAGGAAATTGATCAAAACCCCTAAACATATTATATATATATATATATATATATATATATATATTATTTATTTATTTATTTATTTTAGGTACTTATATAGCGCTGTCAATTTACGCAGCGATTTACATATATATATTTTACATTCACATTATATATATATATATATATATTAGTGGTGCACTTAGCTGAAAGTCGAAAACCAAAAGTGACAGTTTTTAAAAAAATCTATATTTTTATATATAATTGTCATATGCAGCCTACCTGTGTCTCGGCACTGATAGGCGGCAGTGATGGGCACTGATTGGCACTGATAGGTGGCAGTGATTGGAAGCATTGATATGCAGCACTGATTGGCACTGATAGGTGGCACTGATTGGAAGCACTGATTGGCACTGATAGGCAGCACTGATTGGCACTGATAGGTGGCATTGGTTGGCACTGATAGGCAGCACTGATGAGCACTGATAGGCAGCACTGATGGGCACTGATAGGTGGCATTGGTTGGCACTGGTAGGTGGTACTGATAGGTAGCACTGATTGGCACTGATAGGCAGCACTGATGGGCACTGATAGGTGGCATTGGTTGGCACTGATGAGGCAGCACTGATTGGCACTGACAGGTGGCACTGATTGGCACTGACAAGTGGCACTGATTGAGCAAATGATGAGTTTCACATTGAGCAGATAGCAGGCTTGTAAGAGCCGCTCAGTGTGTGAAACTATCATGTAATGTAACTGCATGCAGAAAGCAGCTGTCACAACTCGGCTTTGATGTGGGGATGGGAACGAACAGCCCCTATCCCATTGGCTGGTGTTTGATAGCTGTTTGGTCCCACCCCCGACATCCCTGTGGAGTATTGACAGCTTGTCCCTGCATGCAGTTAAATTATGACAGTTTCACGCACAGAGTGGCTCTTACAAGCCTGCTATCTGCACGATGTTAAACTCCTTATGTCCTGCATAATACACACCCCTGCAATGGGCGGACCCCGTCCCCTTTCAATATTCGTATCAGCCATTTTTTCTTTCGGCCAATACCAAGTAACACAATTCCCGGCCGATAATATATTATATATATATATATATATATTAGCAGACACCCTAGGGAATAAAATGGTGGTCATTGCAACTTTTTATGTTACACAGTATTTGTGCAGCAATTCTTCAAACGCCGTTTTTTTGGGAAATAAACTGTTTCATAAATAATAAAAAAAAAAAAAAACACTAAAGCTAACTCGATTTTTTTTGTATGATGTGAAAGATGATATTACGCTGAGTAAATAGATACCTAGCATGTCACGCTTTAAAATTTCGCACACTTGTGGAATGGGGCCAAACTTCAGTACTTAAAAATCTCCATAGGTGACGCTTTAAAATTTTTTACAAGTTACATGTTTAGAGTTACAGAGTAAGTCTAGTGCTTGAATTATTGTTCTCGCTCTAACGGTCGCTGTGTATGTAACCTGTGTGTATCTGGCTTTGATACTAGCCAGTGCCTTACCAGCCACTGACCTCACCGCACATCTCTGTCCTACATGTCATATTACTTTATGTTGTCTGAGCTCTTTTGGTTACTTTAATTTTTGTATGGAATCAAATTATTTGTTTAAAGTAAAATATTCTGTGTGCCACATGTTTACTGCCACATTACTAGAGCCATACTGGCACTAAACCTCAGGAGGATTATTGAATTTTGCCTCTTATAAACAAAAATTGAATGCTGAATAAGTAAACGGCTAAATACACTGTTGAAATGCATAAATGTGTTTTTCTCTAGCTATTGAACCCTTGGCAGAACATATAAGGGCCAATGAAAAGATTTGAGGTATAAAATTAGGCCCTGTTACCCATAAACTGGTATTATTTGCAGATGATGTAATACTGACATTGACTCACCCCGAACAATCTCTTCTCCTAACGCAATCTCTGCGGTCTGGGTATGGTTCGGTCTCGATGTATAAAGTTAATACATTGAAGTCATTTGCGATCTCGACGAATATCTCCATCTCCCAAATGGTCAAGCTTAAAAAAATATTTCCCTGCAATTGGAATCCGCCATCCATTACATACCTAGGAATAGAATTGACAACACCTACTGCCAACTTACACACCTACAATTTTCCCCCATTCCTTAAAAAAATCCAGGAAGAGTTATCCCGAATTAGTAGAGTCCAGCTCTCTTGGATTGGCTGAATCGCGGCATTTCAAATGCAAACCCTCCCCAAACTGATCTTCTTTAAATACCCTTGTGCATAGTTTCATGTCCTTACTATATAAACCCAGAAAGGTGGGAGGACTAGGACTTCCCAACCCACAGGCCTACTACCACGCCGCCATTCTTGACCATTCTTGGTTTTCTTCCCAAACAGATGATCTATGGTCTAACATAGAAAGGGAATCTACCCCAAACCACAACCTTCCTGCCATGGTTTTAGCAACCAGTCTCCACCATAAACCCATAATCCCAGATCACCCGACTATACGAGCTACATTAAATGCTTCGAGGCACATTACTCAACATGACTTCCGGGAGGAACAAAAATCCAATATTAAAATTCCACTCGCAACCTACAAATACCTGATTCCTGACTTCTCGACCACACAATGGAAAAAAAAATGGTTACAACTACGCCTTAGGAGAATAGGAGGGACTGCTGGCCCTAGATCTTTTTAAAGCCCAACAAATTAAAAATTTCCTAGCTAAACACCCATGTCTCAGTATTAAGATCCCAAGCACTATGTGGGACTTTTTACTAAGCAAACTCCCACAGGGAACCAAGGGGATCTCCCTAGTATCAATACTGTAACTACAATCTTCCTCTTAAGAAACTACAAACTACGGTAAAGTGGGAAAAAGAATTGGGCAAAAAAATTTCAGGTCCCCAGTGGGCCACAGCTCTCAAATACAATAACAAATCCTATCAATGTGTATAACACTGGGATATTGCCCAAAAAATTCTGCATAGATATTACATGACCCCCACTAAACCGCACGCCATTGATCCCAAATCCACTCCACTATGCTGGAGAGACTGTCAAGATAGAGGAAGCTTAAAACATATCTTATGGGATTGCAAAACTATACAACCATTCTGGACGGAAGTTTTCTCGCTTATCAAGGAAATCACAGGCCAAGTAGGCTCCCCCAATGCCCCTCTAGCCCTTTTATCTTTGGGTATAGAATCCTACCCCCCAAAATCAAGAGTGGTAATCTCCCATATACTATATGCTGCTAGAGTTTCTATAACCAGCAATTGGCGCAATAAAGTAGCACCACATATTGAAGAAGTCAGTACAAGAGTCAATACACAGTGTACAATGGAAAAAATGTTGGCATTTAAGGACAATAGGGCCCATATTTTCAGAAAAAACTGGGAGTCTTGGACTATGTCCAATAAAACCCCAATCCTCAGCTAACGTTCTATACTTTGATTACTGTTAAGGTAGATAACGTTTTCCCCTTCTGGTGGAGCTAATGCTAGAGCTAGAAATATGAAACAGCTGAAACCAAATAGTGGTGAACGATATGGACAACAAATTTCACAAAACCTAAGTGATCAATTAAGGTTTATATTGTTTTTTTTTTTTTGGTTGATTGATTTGAATAAGCTCATAGGGTGTCCTCACCCCAACAACGTAAGTTTCTGTCATTCTCTTTACCAAGCCACAGTTAGATCCCGTTAGGGGTGGCAGGCTGCTCCTTGTGAGAGATGGATACTTCCTAAAGCAGCAAGAGAATCCGATCCTGTATGGCTATTTTACTATGCTTATGCTCTATTTCATATGAACACTGCTGTATGAGTACACCCTGTATAATCTTATCCTACTCTCTATGTTCTAATGTTAAATGCATATGCCACTGTTCTGCACTGATTTGATAATTTCAATAAAAATCTAATGTAAAAAAAAAAAATGCATAAATGTGAACATTTTACCTGTAAAAAACATATAATTTTGTTCAGTTGTCTTATGATCCAGAAATCTCTAACCAACTGTACACTTGTCCTTGACCTCCCTGAAGATTACTATGTTAATGTGCAACACAGCTTTGTCTAGGACCTTCACAATCCAACAAGTGAAGAATGAAGGAACAATGAAGGGTCGACAGCACACTGATGTGGTGTGAGACTCAGCGCACCATGAAATCCAAGGGAAACCTGAAGTTCTGCCCTTCCCTCTCCTGATTGGTGCTGTGCAGGCATTGCAATGGTATAGGATATGGATAGATTTCAGGACAGATTTGGGTACTTAGGCTTACGCTACGTAAAATATAATAAATATTTGTTTTTCAATAAATACGTAATTGAATAAAATGTTTTATATCATTCTGGAATCAGCTTTTAGCATTGGTGTGCACAGCCTATTGCATTAGGGTGTGCACCCCAAACACATGCGTGTATATTAGCAGAGCAGTGGATGGTGATAAACTACGATAAACTACGTTTCCCATGTGTACCCGACTGTGTGTTAGACTCATCACCATTACCATGCCTTCGTGTTTTTCCCCTCGTGGCTTTGCCTCTTGACGCTGTTGCACTGGACCTTAAACAAAAGACACAAAGGAAACATCAGAGTCAGATTGATACACTGAGGATTTGTAGTTGCAACCTTGCTGAGATGCTCTGCCACTCCTCCTCTCTGTACCGCTCTGCCATCTGTATGCATAACCACCTAGGAAAGCCATCTGGTCCTTGTAAAAATGTATTTGTCCTTTTTATTCCCTAGATCTCTATTATAGCTTTCGGGAAAGGACACTAGCTCCTGTTCTTTGGTGGTGAATTCTGTACTCTGGGGCAGTTTAGATCCCTCTGTCCTAAGAATTTCAATTTTCTATTCAAGCTCAGCTAAATCCTTGGTATATTTCTCTTTCAACATTTCCATCATTCTAGCCGTGCATTGTGTGAGATTGCTCTCCCACTGGTCATGGAAGTGTGTATCCAAAACCTTAAAAGAAGGAAAAATCTGTACCCATAATCCCAGTGGGTTCACTCCCTCCCTGAGATACCTTTTGCAAAACTGAACATGCCATCCCAGGCTGGATTTCTTAATGAGGAGTTTTTTAAGCTTAAGAAAATGGATGTCAAGGTTTATTGTAGATTTTGTAGAGGGAGTACATTTTTGTTGGATAGAGCCTAGAAAAGTATCCCAGTTGGACCCAAATACTGTAGCTGTGACATTGTCAATGATGGTGGATTGTTATCTCCTCACCCTCTATCAACTTGGTAGCAAACCCTAATCTAAACAAACAGAAATAAGTTCAAATAAATACACCCAAAGAATTAATTAGAAAGTCAAACATCAATGATATCACAGCAAAAAATGGGACTGGTTTAAAAAGAATGTAGGGATTGAACCCTCCAAGGCAAAAAAATATGTATTAAGCCAGTCTCAGAAACATCAACAGCATCCACATCCCAATTCATTGATGAACATGGAAAATAACCTTGTATTGAGATAAACTAACCAAGGGACTTTAGAAGATTCTGTTAATGAGGTGAGCAATACGAGGTTATGTCCTTTTCGTTTTCCATATGCTTCAGTTAAGAATGAACACAGGAGCGATTGGTACAGATCACTCTCTGTGTTCATTCAGAAAAGGAAGGGCCCAGTAAATTAAATATTTACCAGCCCCTTCTCCTGCTCTCCATCCTGAAACATCACCCACAGCAGTCGGCAGGAGGAGAAAGCTGGCAGCACTGCACGGGGGGGAAACAGGCGGTGCCAGGAAAAAGGGGGAATTGACACCGCTAGGAGTGATTAGGGTGTGCCCAAGCACATCTGACACACCCTGTGTGCACACCTTTGGCTTTTGGGCATTTCTGATGCTTAAAAAAAGGGATTTTGCTAATGCCTCCTACTTTCAAGCACTTAAAGGCTAAATCCAGCTAAATATATTTATACATTTATTTATTTATGCAATTATTAGCTTAGGACATAATGGGAAAATGTTAGAACCTCTGTTAGGTCGGCTGTTTGCGACATCAGGTGGGAAATGGCCCCTCATTGGTGGTTCCCAGTTCTGCCTCTGTAGTTGGCGATCGCGGCCACATTCACGCAGCGTGCACCCGCCCACAACTGCACGAATCGCCGTTTATATACGCTGATTTGTGCAGCGAAGCCACTTTGCCGCCATTTATCTATACGAGGCGGTGAGCAAGTGGTTAAACATATGAATTAAGGTTAGAATAAATTTCTTGAATGAGGATCGGTTGCCTTTTTTTATGTAGTTTCACAGAACCTGAAGAAGTGGGGTATTTGGGATGCAAGAAACGCGTTCAGATAAGGTTGTTGTAAATCACCCTGCTAAAGTCACCTAAATTCCACAGGTTATTCAGCTCCAATAGCAGCAAGTGGTATATAGTAAGGGTGGGAGTATCAAGCTGTGAAGCTAATTTGTAACAAATATCTTTTTGCATGTGTTATATATTTGAATATAGCAAAAAATCTATGTTGAATTATTGTTATTATTTTAATGTTTTATATACATTTAATAAATGGATGGAATTTTAACAGGGGTATGTATGCATTATAATATATATATATATATATATATATATATATATATATATATATATATAAGCCTGCACTCAGTGCACTCCTACTATGTGTAATAAATCAGGCCAGCTGCACTCACTTCACATTAAGATACAAAATATCATACAAAACCTATACAAAAATATATGTTGCAATATCCCTTTAAATCAATAAACAGCACACAACATGAATCATTCAAAAACATGCTAACCATCCTCTGTGAAGAAGCACGGAGGGAGGAGCTAGTGGTGACATCATCACACCCGCTCAAGCTGAGCAGCACTTGAGATGCATGTGAGTATCCTCTTTTTATTTCAGTTTTACTGGTTGCACTATGGAGCTTCTCTTTTCCACTGGATGACTGGATCAGTCATGGGATCAGTCCATGCTGCCAGCAGCATCTGCGGATGTTTCATGACGGCTTTTAGACCTAATTTTAGAGGTCTAACTGTCTGGTAAGCAGCTTGTGGCTACTAAGGTGGTCGTGCACTAGTTTTTCCCACAAGGTTGGAAGCACATTGATGGTCAAATTTGGACTTTTTTGGATTGTTACTTATCCCCATTGTTGAATGGAATCACAAGTTATATGTGGACTTTTTCTAAGCACTTATGTATTCACTTTATGTGTTTGAATGATTCATGTTGTGTGGTGTTTATTGATGCAAAGGGACAGCACAATATCTATTTTTTGTAACCTTGTAATTAATATACTAAAGGAAGCAAGTAAAATGTTATTCATTTTTCCTTGTGTGTTTTCTCACCTTTATTTGTGCTCCCAAAACATTCAGCGATATAATCAAAGCAATTGCTATCCTATATTTCCAAGTGAATAATGTACATAATAAATAATTTAAAATTCAATTTTGCTGCCTGAGTTTTCTTTTCACCTAAAAAAATATAAAGTAAAATGTAAGATTTCTTACAATGTTCCAATTGCTTTTGACAAGGAACTGCGTTCGTGGTGGAGCTGATTATAAAGAACCTCTCACTAATTCTAATTCTTCGGGGTAATGCAAAATTCTGCAGGAAGAGAATGCAAATTTGCTGGACAGATCAAAAGGCACCTGGGCAGTTATCTAACAGGCTTCCTAATGGAAAGATAATGGGCTTTCATGAGACTGATGAAAAAGGTTCTGGGCATGAAGATGCATTAAATATAAAGTCATTGTACAAAGCACAAGCATCAATCCATTTGCTCAAATATAAAAAATAGAGCCATTTAGGTAATTGTTCTATTCAGAAGGTGTACCTTTCATGAGGAAATGCATTATGGTTGACTGAATTACTCATATAAACAATACACTTGTTTTTTGTACATGTGAGTAGAAAGAAGGAACAATTATTCAAGAACATTAAAAACCTTATCATTATAGTTTTCAATAAAATCAGGTATAATAGTGGCAAATAAATATAAACCTGTTAATAAGGTTAACTTGCTTTTGTATCATTTTTATAAACAAATGGTAATGAGGTCCTGTTGAGTTTATCTAGGCTTTTGCATTATCTCTCTCCAATGCCTTGCATAGTGGAATTTTCCCATAACTCTATTGTGTTCACTCCGTCTACATGACTCTACCACAAATATCTTTCCTGGTGCGGAAAACCCAAGGCACATGCTGGATCAGCATCTCCAAAATGAACCTTTATCTACTTACCAAATCAAGAAAATAAGCACAACACAAAGAATTTGTTTAATGGAACATAATTTGAATTGTCTCATTTGCTTGACTTTATAGTTCTCTTCGTGTGCCTGTGCAGACATCTTAAAAGTAGCATGCAAGAAAAGATGCATAAAGGCTAGTCCTGTACATAGCATTACATTAAAAGAACCTGTGATGGAAGCTGCTATTCCTGAACTCCTGTGAACGTAATAACTGCCTGTCATGTTGACTCTCTGGCTTCACGTTGCACCATTTAGGTAAATAGGATAACATAAACATAAAATAGGAGTGCATTAATCACAAATGGATTGCAAAATTATACAATAATATCAAATAGTCCGATAATAGTAAATGTTATATTAAACGTTTTCTATTGAGCATTTTCTGAAAGTCAGTACATATACCAAATGTCTAAATGGAAGACCCCAACAGTGCACCAGTGAAGTGAATAACTCTTGCAATGAGAAGGAGGAAACACCTTGTGCTCTTCACCGCCACTCAAAGCCTTTTACCAGATCATATTGATCCCTCGTGAAAGAGCTCAATACAGCATGTTGCAAACAGGCTCATCCAGGCACTCAGTGATGATCCATAGCAAACAGCCCAGTATGAAGACAAAGAGATTCTGACTTGTACAGCCACAACCGAAATGAGAATGCGAAAAGTGTGGGCTGACTAGTTCAGATCCCATCTACAAAAAAGCCAGACTTTATAGGTTCAATATGGGAGACCACACAAAATTATAAAACAAGGTGTATATATATTAATGAACATTAAAATAGAGATAATGAACATAGGTGTGAAAGCCTCCTAAAAATCCACATATTAGCATAAAAAATACTCTACTCTTAGTACCGGACGTCTGTCCATAGAAAGTTTGTCTAATAAGATAAATATGATTATAGAATCTGTATGCTTCCAGTAGCCAGGACTGCCAGGTCAACATTTCGCCAATTCTTGGCTTTTTTCAGGACCCAATATGGCAGGTAGAGTATCATCAAACATGTTTAAAGAGAAATTGTATATACAGTATGAACATCAATAATATACCATACTGTTTAAACAATGATACTGTAAATATAGTTTCCATAATTTTGTAAGAGAATGCTCACATCAATGTGGTGGATCATAGAACATCCAAAAGCATAGCCTGTGGGTGGGCATAGGGGAATCAGAACCAACCACCAAACAGTAGGATGCTGCCATAGGCACCATGTAAATGCAGGGATCTGGAAGGCAGGAGAGGAGACCCTGAATATAAATCAATCACTATGTTTACCAATTAGGTAAATAGGAGGTCCACTTACTGGATTTGTGGGACACAATAACAAAGGGGTACTGTTGGGCCACAGGATAATTATTTTAAGAAGGTATGAAGGTTTCCAGAAGCCTAGAGCCAGGAAAGCACTAAAGAATAATATTAAGACCCAAGTCTGAAATATTAGTACAAATGCTGTGATTAGGAGGTACTCAAATAACCCCCTATGAAGTAACAGAAAGTACTCACTAGGATGCACATCCAGGATCAAAAAGCCAACCAGTGACAGGATAAGACAGCATTTATGCACTTGATCCAAGGGCTAACAAGCATGCCATATGTCTAAATAGAATAAATAGGTTTCATAAATGTCCCATCAATCAGTGAGTACAAGGTATGGGTAAAAAATATATCAAACCAGCAAAAATTAGGGGTAATAAATGGCCCAAATGCTATATACAATAACACATAGCTCACCTGCCAGTCCACTGCATTCATTGTAATCTCCTCCAGGACTTCCTTACCAGTATTAACAACAACTCATTGAACCTCAGTTTCCCTATGACCTTTGACACTGAATCAATCTAATTTTTGAATGTAAATATTTACAAGGATGCAAACGGTTACTTTTGCAGAAGTTTGTATCATAAACCTAGAGCAGGTAACAATATATTCCATGCCGCAAGTTCTCATCCAAAATCACTAATCAACAGCCAGTATTTACTCATCAAGCGTAACTGCTCGGATGAACGTACCTTCAAACTAGAAGCAGATCAACTCAGAGCCCGCCTACTGTTGAAAGGTTACTTCTCCATATGCCTCAAAAAGGCATATAGACGCGCCCTGATCAAACCCAAACAACAACTTACACATTATAAAAAACCAGAGACATCAAAAAGTACTCCAACTCATCTGATTACACAATTTTTCCAATCAAAACAGTCAATTGTGTAAGATTATACAAAAATATTGGCATCTTTTAACCATAGACCCCATGGTAAGATCGTTGGTTCCCACCTTGTCCACAGTGAATATAACCACAATGATAAAAAAGATCCCTGTAAATACCCCGACACTTTCACCTGTGGGGGCTGTGGCTACTGCCAATATATGTATATATGTATTGGAACCAAAACCCTGTGCTATCTAATGGTGTAAAATTTAAAGCGAAACATTATGCTAACTGTAGAAGCAAAGGCGTAGTCTATATGCTGATCTGTGATTGCAATTGCTTCTATATAGGTAAAACTAAACAAGAGTTTTTGGCGCAGAGGATACCGGCATATTCTTAGTATGAAAGCGAAAAACACTGATTGCCTTACATGGGGGTAATTTCCCCAAAATTCAGTTTCTAATTGTGGACAGGATCCATCCAAGCCCTAGGGGAGGGGATTGGAACAAGAAACTGCTCCAGAGCAAAATGCTAAGGATTTTTTAAAACTTAATGCAACTGTTTTTCCAGGCTTCAATGAGAGCGTTTCCCATAAACAGTTCCTTGAGGGCTTTACTACTGGTGGATACGAACAATAGATATTGTGTAGCTTTTCTGTTCCAGTACCTCTGCTTCCTCTTCCCCCCACCTCTCTTTTTTGTTTTCCTAGTTTTTCCACTGCTGGGATCATTATGTTAATTAGTAGTTTGGTATGTGCAGTGCCTTGAAAATGTATTCGTACCCCTTGAAATTTTCCACATTTTGTCATGTTACAACCAAAAACGTAGATGTATTTTATTGGGATTTTATGTGATAGACCAACACAAAGTAGCAGATAATTGTGAAGTGGAAGAAACGTGATATATGGTTTTCAACATGTTTTACAAATAAATTTGTAAAAAGCTTGGCATGCATTTGTATTCATCCCCCTACTCATTTACTCCTTGCCTTTTTTTTAGGCTTTTTCTTTGCAGCTTTTTAACACTTTTTTGTCACTTTTTAAATAGCTTTTTTTCTTTCCTTCCTTCAGACTACCAATTAAGGGGAGTGGTCAATTGGTCACAGGTAATACAGGTCCTATATAACTCTTTGTAGAACTTATTTCTGAGCTTGCTCATCCTTGGGCTTGCCATCTTTTTGCTTGCTGGACCTCTGAGCACATGGGCCTTGACTAAGTGGTGAGTTAAAAAACAGAGTTTAAAACAGGAGTCTTCAAACAGTAACATCTGAAATTTCCTGTTATTAGTGTTGTTGTATCTGGCAAAATGTGTGCTAGCACGATTGAAGGTCCTGTACAGTGCACAGTGTGCCGCATGTTTGCAACTATGGAGCAACCGCTCCATGATGGATACCGCTGCGACAGATATGAGCAGGTTGCCCTTCTGGAAGCTTGCATTAGAGATCTGGAGGAGCAAATTGCAACGCTGGGCAGAACTGACAACCATGAAAGGGGTCCTCTGCTCACTGAGCAGGTGGCTAGTAGGGTTAATGGGGAGGGTGGAGGGGTAAGTCAGGATTATAAGGTAGGTAGATGGGTTAATACAGTTAGAGGGAGTGGTAGGGGCTCAAAGAAAAGGAAGGCCAGTCCTGGATTTGAGCACCCTGACAGATTTGCCAAGTTGAGTGAAGATGTGGGGGTGGCAAACTCAGAGGTGGCAGCCCTAGATGTCACTGCTCCCCCTAACAGTCAGGAGAGCAGCCTTTCTAGTAGGGGTGGTAGAGGTAGTGCAGGTAGGCCTAGACAGTTGGTGGTAATTGGGGATTCTATATTTAGAAGGACTGATAGGATAATTTGTCACCAGGATTGCATCAACCAAATGTTTTGCTGTCTCCCTGGTGCCAGGGTTTGGCATGTGGTGGACTGGGTTGATAAATTACTGGGAGGGGCTGGGCATGACCCAGCTGTCTTGGTCCACATTGGAACCATTGACAGAATATATGGAAGGTGGAGGCTCCTTAAGAACCAATTTAAAGAATTAGGTTGCAAGTTGAAGGTAAGGACCTCCAAGGCAATATTCTCTGAAATATTGCCTGTGCCATGTGCAACACAGGAATGGCAGGGGGAGATTAGAGCTGGGGTAAGGAGGAGGGCTTTTGGCTGACTTTTCATTGGGGTACAATCTATATACTAAAGATGGTTTGCACCTAAATGGAAGGGTGTCTGACGTACTGGGGGAGAGGTTTATGGGAAGGCTGGTGGAGTATTTAAACTAGGATTGAGGGGGAGGGTGCATTCGATTATAATGGGGTAGACGGGTCAGACAGGGGTCAGTCCCTATTGGTGGGTGGAATGGGAGAAGATGGGGGGGGGCTGTGGAAGATGATATGAAGGTTCCCATGTTACAATCAACCATTGGAAATGGTACTGTTTGTACTAAAATGAAAAAATATGCAACATACATGTACAAAATGTGACAGTGAATCAAAGTGTTTGTTCACCAATGCCAGGAGTCTGCCAAGCAAAATAGGTGAGTTGGAAGCTCTGGTGCATGAGGAGAACATGACTGGGCTATTAATATTACTGGCTATGCTCTCTTTCAGAAAGACAGGGTAAAATGGAAGGGTAGTGGTTTCTGTCTCTATGTGAGAAGTGATCTAAAAGTGAGTGTGAATGAGGACCTAGTTGATGGAGAGTGTAATGAGTCTGAAGCATTATGGGTAGATCTGCATATGGGTGTGCACACTACAAAGGTTATCATTGTAGTCCATAATAGACCTCCCAGTGTTGAAGAGGAGGTGGAGACTTGGCTCCTTGCACAGATGGAAAGAGCTGCAAGGGCTGGGACAGGGATAATAATGGGAGATTTAACTACCCGGAAATTAACTGGAGTAATGGCACTGCTGGGACAGTTAAAGGGCAAACATTTATAAACCTATCACAGGACAATTTTATGGTCCAGTTTATTGAGGCCCCAACTAGGAATGATGCTTTGCTGGACCTGGTAATCTCAAACCATGCAGAGCTTATTACCAATATTTATATAAAATAACATCTGGGTAACAGTGACCATAACATTGTTCATTTAATGTAAGCTGCAAGCAACAAACACATACGGAAAAGATAAAAACACTTAATTTTAAGAGAGCAAATTTACAAGGATGAAGTCTGCTCTCCAGGACTTAGACTGGGAGGGAATATTGGTATAGATGAACACAGAACAGAAATGGAAATTTTTCAAAAAGACTGTATGCGAACTCACTGCAAAGTATATTTGCATGGGTAATACGTTTAAAAGGCTAAAAATAAAACCTATGTGTCTAAAAGCCAAAGTTAAAAAAGTTATAAATGATAATAAAAGAGCATTTAAAAAATATAAAAATGGAGGAACACTATAATTTTTTAAATGTTACAAAGAACATAACAGAATATGTAAAAAGAAAATCAAGGACGCAAAAATTCAAAATGAACGACAGCTTGCAAAAGATAGTAGGACAAACCCCCAAAAATTCTTCAAATATATTAATAGTAAAAAGGTCAGGTCTGAGCATGTAGGCCCTTTACAAATTAATCTAGAGTGCGTGACTGGGAGCAAAGAGAAGGCAAACTTATTAAATACCTTCTTCATCTCTGTGTATACAAAGGAGCATGGAGGAGCTCATATCCATAATGGGGGTGGTAGTGACACAGCCCCAAATGATCCACAATGGCTCAAAAGTGAAATGGTCCAGAAGTATTTAGACAGAATAAAGGTAGAAAATGCACCTGGACCAGATGGCATCCATCCACGGATCCTAAGATAATTGAGCTCTGTCATTTCAAAGCCATTGTATCTAATTTATAGGGACTCCTTAAAGTAGTTGTCAACCCATGGCAATCACTTTAACCTACAGGTAAGCCTGTAAGGCTTACCTGTATGTTCTCTTCATATCTCCTAAACCTGCACGGTTTAGGAGATATACACTGTACTTGCATTGCTGACGTCATTCATCACATGCGCAGTGAAGAAACGGCCCGCTGGGCCATTTCTTCACTTAGTTCATTCCGTGACCGGCGGCTCCTGCGCGCATGCGCCCGACTCCGGCCAGTCACAGAGCCGGAGTCGCAGCCCCGCAAGGAAGTGGGGCTGAAGATGGACGCCGCCTGCACAGGAGACATCGCAGGCTTCGTTTGCAGGTAAGTGACACATAATGGGCTACTATGTGATGCATAGTAGCCCATTATGCTTTTACATTGCAGGGGAATATAGAGGAAGTAAACCCCATCAGGGTTTACTTCCTCTTTAATGACTGGAATAGTACCACTGGATTGGCGTAGGGCCAATGTGGTGCCCATATTTAAAAAGGAATCAAAGGCTTTACCAAGTAACTATAGACCTGTAAGTTTAACTTCTATAGCTGGGAAGATACTGGAGAGTTTAATAAAAGACCACATAGATGAGTTCTTGTTGGAAAAAAATGTTTTAAGAAACAGACAGCATGGATTCATGAAAGACAGAAGTTGTCAAACAAACCTGATTACTTTTTATGAGGAGGTAAGTAAAACCTTGGACAGAGGGGTGGCTGTGGACGTGGTATACTTGGATTTTGCAAAAGCATTTGACACCGTTCCCCACACACGGCTAATGTGTAAAGTAAAGTCTACAGGCTTGGAAAGATTAGTTTGTTAATGGATAGAAAACTGGCTAAAAGACCGAATTCAGAGAGTAGTGGTTAATGATTCATACTCGAAATGGTCTAAGGTTATCAGTGGTATACCCCAAGGTTCAGTGTTGGGACCCTTACTTTTTAATATATTTATAAACGATATAGGGTCTGGGATTAAAAGTACCATTTCAGTGTTTGCAGATGACACCAAGCTATGCAGTGGAATAACATCCTTACAGGGTGTCTCCAACTTACAAGCAAACCTCAATGCACTGTCTAATTGGGTGACTATGTGGCAAATGAGGTTTAATGTTGATAAATGTAAAGTTATGCATTTGGGTGCTAAGAATATGCATGCATCATACATACTAGGGGGAGTACAACTGGGGGAATCCATAGTGGAGAAGGATCTGGGGGTTTTGGTAGATCATAAGCTTAATAATGGCATGCAATGCCAAGCTGCGGCTTCCAAAGCAAGCAGAATCCTTTCTTGTATTAAGAGAAATATGGACTCCAGAGATAGACACATCATTTTGCCCCTGTGCAAATCATTAGTAAGACCTCATCTGGAATATGCAGTTCAGTTTTGGGCACCTGTTCTCAAAAAGGATATCGGGGAACTGGAGAAAATGCAGAGGGCAATCAAACTAATAACAGGCATGAAGGAGCTCAGCTATGAGGATAGATTAGAGGAACTGAATTTATTCTCTCTTGAGAAGAGGAGATTAAGGGGGGATATGATCAACATGTACAAATACATAAGTGGTCCATATAGTGAACTTGGTGTTGAGTTATCACAAAGGTTGTGAGGTCATCACAAAGGACAAAGGGGCACTCTTTACGTCTAGAGGAAAAAAGATTTCATCTCCAAATATGGAAAGGTTTCTTCACAGTTAGAGCTGTGAAAATGTGGAATAGACTCCCTCCAGAGGTGGTTTTGGTCAGCACAGTAGATTTCTTTAACCAGTTCCCGACCGCGTGCCGTGTTTTCACGGCGGCAGTCGGGATGCTGAGCGCGAATCGCCGTAAAAAGACGGCGATCTGCGAACAGCCGCTAGGGGGCGCGCGCCCGCCACACTCCTGAGGAGTGTGCCCGTGGCTCGGGCGGACCCGATGTCCGCCAGCAAGCCGCGATGAGTGGCCACAGGGAAAGAACGGGGAACCACCGATGTAAACAGGGCGGTTCCCCATTCTGTTAGTGCAGGCATGGGAGATTTACTGATCCCTGTCACTGGGATCAGTTAGATCTCTCATGCCCATGTTAGCCCAACCCCCCCACAGTAAGAACACACCCAGGGAACACAGTTAACCCCTAGCTCTCACCCCCCCCCCTCTCGATCCCCAATTGACACAAGGGACCCACACAAGAATGACACCCCCCCAACCCGATTGTACCCGTACTCTCTAGATTGACTAGGGTCACTGTCCCTAGTCATTTAGAGGGTACGGACGTGATTGTCTTACCCCTTGGCGGGACAAATGTAG
>BLSH010028219.1:324930-337341 GCA_018402905.1 Glandirana rugosa | reverse complement strand
ATACCACCAAAAGAAAGTTCTATTTGTGGGAAAAAAAGGACGCAAATTTTGTTTGGGTGCAACGTCGCACGACCGCGCAATTGTCAGTTAAAGCGACGCAGTGCCGAATCGCAAAAAGTGCTCTGGTCCTAAAGCTGGAAAACCTTCCTGTTGGTAAGTGGTTAATACAGGCCTGGATTCTTTCCTTAATGTAAATAATATAACTGGATACTAACATTTTTAGGTAAAGTTGATCCAGGGAGAATCTGATTGCCTCTCGGGGGATCAGAAAGGAATTGTTTCCACCGCTATAGCAAATTGGATCATGCTTTGCTGTTTTTTTTTGCCTTCCTCTGGATCAACTGTGGATGAAGGATTGTATATGAGATTGTATGGTTATATATCATTTTTCTATTTATTTTTTTTTGGTTGAACTAGATGGACTTGTGTCTTTTTTCAACCCGACTAGCTATTTAACTAAAATCTAGTGGAACCAATTGCCTACAAAAGTCACCTAATTAGTAAATAGAGTCCACCTGTGTGTAATTTAATCTCAGTATAAATACTATTGCATCTCCGCTGTTCCCCATCATTCTCAGCCTACCTTAGCTTCAGGCCCATAGCCCCTGCATCAACTGGGCAACAGGCGAGACCAAATTCCAGTTTTCCTACTGTCACCAGCACTGTTTCCCAAAAGCTAGGGAGCCGATCCCTACTCTGCTCAGCCTAGTTACAGACCCCGATTCTGACACCCGCCTGTCGGTTTCCTCAGTTTACCATGCCTTCCTGGAAGTGTTCAACAGGAAGGGAGCCAAAAAGTTGCCACCCCATAGGCCTTATGACTGTCCTATAGAGCTCCTCCGAGGTCCCCTTTGGGAGGATTTTCACACTAACCAAACTAGTGGCCCTCAAGGCCTACTTAGATGACAACCTGGAGAAAGGCTTCATCCGGCCCTGCGCGTCTCCTGCAGGGTCCAGGATATTCTTTGTAGAGAAAAAGGATCACATTCTAAGGCCCTGCATAGACTACAGAGCACTTAATAAAATAACGGTAAAGAACCGCTACCCCCTGCCTTTAGTCCCAGAGCTCTTCCAAAGGCTTGGAGCAGCAACAGTATTCACGAAGCTGGACCTCCGAGGAGCAAATAACCTCTTTCCGAACCCGGCTCCGGCATTTTGAGTATCGGATTATGCTCTTTGGGCTCTGCAATGCCCAGGCCACGTTCCAGAACTTCGTGAATGATATGTTCAAAGACTACCTGGATCTATTTGTGATCATCTACCTGGATGACATTTTGATATTCTCCCCTACCTTGGAAGAGCACTGCAAGCATGTCGCTTGTGTCTTAAGCTGCCTTCAGCAACACGGGCTCTGCGATGAGGCGGAAAAGTGCGAATTTGAACTTTCAAGCATTCCCTTCTTGGGGCTCATCATCTCTGTCACAGGCATTACAATGGACCTCCAGAAGGTCTCTGCCATCCTTGACTGGCCTGCTCCCATGGATAAAAAGCGAATCCAACACTTTGTTGGTTTCGCCAACTTTTACAGGAATTTTATAAAGGGGTTCTCAGCCATTATTGCCCCAATTACCCAGTTAACCAAGCAGAATGCATGGTTCCAGTGGAACGATGAAGCCCAAGAAGCCTTTGTGACCCTGAAAAAAAAAGTTTTACCTCGGCACCCATCCTGAAACACCCTGAACCTGCCTTGCCATTCGTCCTGGAAGTGGACGCTTCTGAGGTTGCTGTAGGGACCGTATTATCACAGAGACAAGGTGCTAAAGCTTCTCTACACCCTGTGGCGTTCTTCTCCCGTAAGCTATCCATACCTGAGAAGAACTACGATATAGGAGACAGAGAGCTTTTGGCCATTAAAGCCGCCTTGGAAGAGTGGCACTTGGAAGGAGCCAGGCACCCTATTCTAATCTGTATGGATCACAAAAACCTAGAGCGCCTCTGAGCAGCAAAGAGACTGAGACCTCGCCAAGCCCAGTGGGCCCTCTTCCTTTCACGCTTCCTCTTTCATGTAACGAACAGGCCTGGGTTGAAGATTCCGCTGTCCTGGATACATTTCTTCATCCCAGGAACTTTCTGTTAACTCAAGGGGATTTGCTGTCCCGGATTAGGCAGTCCCTAGCCAAGACCCCCAGGCCAGCAGACCCCAAACTGCTAATGAAAGATGGGCTACTCTGGCACAGCAACAGGCTTTTCATACCCGAGGATCAGCGTTTATCAGTCATGGCATCTTGTCATGGCCACAAACTGGCAGGACACTTTGGTGCCCGCAAGACAACCAAACTTCTCCTGCGCTCCTTTTGGTGGGCACAACCAGACGAGGACTGTAGGAAATATGTCAGCTCATGCCCCATTTGTGCTTAAAACAAGAGTAGTAAAGCTAAAGCCTGGGGCCTACTAAAACTGCTCCCAGTACCTGAATGGGCCTGGTCTATTATTTCCATGGACTTCATTGTCGAGCTACCACTGTCCCAGGGTTATTCCACAATCTTTGTGGTAGTAGACCGCCTAACCAAAATGACCCATTTTCTACCCATGAAGGGTACACCGTCAGCTGCCAAAACAGCAGAAATATTTATCCGGGAAGTAGTCAGACTCCATGGAGTCCCGACAAGCATCATCTCCAACTGCGGAGTTCAATTTACTTTCAGGCTCTGGAAAGCTTTGTGTTCCTCCCTTGACATTGAACTAGCATTCCCATCTGCCTACCACCCACAGACAAATAATCAGACTGAGAGGACCAATCAAACACTTGAACAGTACCTCCACTGCTTCTCCTCATTCTCTCAGGACTGGGCCTCTCTGCTACCATTGGCCAAATTTGCCTTCAATAATACCGTCCATTCAGCCACCAAACAATCCCCGTTATTGGCTAACTATGGATTCCACCCAACCTTCCTGCCTAACTGCAACTTTGAAAGTGGGGTACCAGCCATCTAAGAAACAACCGAATTCCTGGAGAAAAACAATAAACTTTTACAGGAAACCTTGACCCGGACCCAGGAATACAACAAGGAAGTTTTCGATAAAGGAGGATGGGGGGAATTGGACGTTCTACCTGGGGAACGAGTCTGGCACACCACTAAGAACCTGAAGCTAGCCTGCCCTCCAAGAAATTAGGACCCAGGTTTATTGGACCCTTTCGGTTGAGGAGGAAAATTAATAGGGTGGCCTATGAGCTGGAGCTCCCATCTTCTCTGTGTGTTCACCCAGTTTTTCACGTGGCCTTATTGAAACCCATGACCCCAGATCCTTTTCCTGGGCAGAAGACTGGTCCGCCAGGACCAATTCTGGTCGACAGTGAAGAAGGGTTTGAGATTAAATCCATCCAGGACTGCAGGAAGAGGGGTAGTGGCATCCAGTATTTGGTGAAGTGGAGGGGTTACAGCCCTGAAGAGAACTCCTGGGAGCCCGAAGCCAACATCCATGCAGAGGAACTGATCCAGTCCTTTAAAGATAACAATCCTGCTAAAGTTGCCCATCTGGGCATCCGGAGGCTGCCCTTTGGGGGGGGCAATGTTAGGAAACTGTATTGTAGAATCCATCTGGAATGGCCCTTCTTCTGCGCAGGGTGCACTGCGCCATTTGTGCCAAATAGGCTATTGAAGCTTGACAGCACCATGCAGCTGGTGCTGTCCATTCTATAGCATTTCCGTGCACCCTAGCAACATGTTTACCTGAGTTACTGTGACTCAGCTTGACTTAACCCTGCTCTGATCTCCGCCTGCACCGACCCTGGCTATCCACGACCATTCTTCTGCCTGTTCACTTGTACCTCTGCTGACTGCCTGTTAATGAACCCAACCTGTGCCTGAGTACTCTTCTGCCTGCTCCTTCTGTACTGCATTGCCCACCTGTTGTCGACCCAGCCTGTACCACCATTCTCCCAGCCAGCACGAGGCCAGAGGGACCTCTTAAGCTCCCACCGGTAGCCAGTCCAACTCTCGTGCCATCCTCACTCCCAAACCTCCTGTCTGCTCTACCAGGGGTTCCTGAATCAGGGTCACAAGAGAGGTTACTCTTGCATAAGTAAACAAAACAAGCGGCGCCCCTCTAAGTGTAGCATAAGGTTAAACGCAACACATTTATTAAAAATGCACTTACAAGACATAAGTGAAAACAGGCATGTAGAATGTCCAAGCTTCCACGTGGGGGTGATCCGAGCGCTGGGGATCCTGCCAACACTGATGCGCTCAGATCACCCCCACGTGGAAGCTTGGACATTCTACGTGCCTTTTTTCACGTATGTCTTGTAAGTGCATTCTTAATAAATGTGTTGCTTTTAACCTTATGCTACACTTAGAGGGGCGCCGCTTGTTTCCCTGTTTTGTTGCCTACAGAGTCGCCTCTGCTCCGTCAGCTGGCTGCCCCACGGATCTCTTCCAGCACCTAGCCCCCCTTTCCCCTCCCCCCTGGACGCCCAGCCCACCCTGGCGTACACTTTCACCTGTGGTTGTTCTCATAAACTTCAGCCATGAGGCCTGCCAGCACTGAATCTTTCATCCATCTACTCTTGCATAAGTCAGACTCCACCACCAGGGGAGTGACACATGCCTCATCTATTCCATAAAGCTGCAATCCCACACGGATCGCCCTCGGTGCTTTCCCACGGACAGGCCATCTCTTGTACCATTGGTTGTGCAGCTCTCAGTCACGCCCCAATGGGTGGAGCATCCACCTCGCTCCTCCAGGCTCACAATGAGACTGAACAACATCAAAGCCTTGTTGTGGTTATGGTGCTTGATTGTGGCATCCCTGTGTGTGGGGTGCCGTCATGCACTGGGGCGGGGCGGCTCTGCGTGCTCTGGGGCCAGGAGATTTCTGTTCAGCATGGGGTGGATGATCCCACTATCAGTGACACAGTCACTCCATATTAGCTGCCTATTGGCTAATTACTATACCTCCCTGTCTGATTAGCTGCCTTTCAAGCCCACTGGGTGCATATAGCTGCCTCCTCTCCTGCAATCAACACTGGTGTTTCCAGACGCCATGTATGCTTGCTGCACATGGAGTAAAGGTAATTATTCACCATCCGACCTCTAGCTAACTTACCAACTTTATGGGATCTTCTTTTACTTTGCTATGTTTATACTTAATTTCCTGGACCTTCCCTTTTATTATTATGTTTTATATCTAGGATAAAATGTATGGAAAACTACAAACGGAAGGCTGAATGCCCAATCAGCATCAACTACATTTTATTGATGCTCAAATGTGCACTGAACAGGTACAAAACAACCCGTATCCCATCCCCCCATCCACCCCCTACCGCACCCAAGCCCTCTGGATAACCCACAACCTAACCAAACCCCCCTCCCCAACCCCTCAGGAGGGATGCGGGCACAAACCCCGGGAGCTGAGACCCACCCCCTCCTTCCTCTCCCCCCTCACAAGTCACGACCAACCTTAACCACCACAACACTGTCAGGCAGATGACAAATCTATTGTGACTGGGTACAATGCTACACTTTAAAGCCTCAATAGGTGTATGCGGCACTGTATACCAGTGACACAGACTGCACAGTACCGAGTGGTCAGTAGTCCCTATAGTGGTAGCTATTAGGCAGCCTAATCCGGATGGCTCTTCACCAGAGATATGCGGATAAACACAGATAAAGTTGTCCTGCTGAGAGCTGGTAACAGCAGGGCCAACAGTCAATAAACTACATTGAAACAACCAACATGATGGGTCTTCGGATGAATCCAATCAAACAGTATCCAGAAAGTCAAATGATAGACTAATCACACAGTCCTGATCATATGTAGATCACTGGCAGTGATCTCAGATGAACTTGTATGTGAGGTACTGATTAGCATATCTATTAGAGACAAGCCAGTTGATATCAGAAAACACAGCAAACGGGTATAAACAGTGATTTACATGGGGGTAACCCCCCAGGATCCAGCTGATATCCAAATTTAACCTTTATTGAATCCAAGTTGCAACAAAGTTCAAGTCTAATCGGCTCGATGCAGGCTTACAGGAGCCAGGCAGGTAGACACAGTTGGCTTCCTTCACTGATCCCATACACAGGGAGATTCCTAGAGTCCATCCTGGTAATCTTAACGTCAGGTGAGCCTGTTCCAAACATACTGGCTGCTGATTAAAGCAATGCATGCAGTAAGGCTTGCTCCACTCCAGACCTTTCTGCTCTTAATCCATTATTTCCATAATGCTGGTGATCTCTGTGCGATAGCTGAATGTAGTAGCTGGATAATGAGTCATCCAAGGGACCCAGTAGGTAACTGCAGCCCAATCCTGCTGTGTGTGTGGTGGTGGGTTCCCTAGTTCACATCAGGGTAACGTCAGTGGGGGAGAGGTCCCTACGTCATGTTAATAGTTTTGTTCCGCCCCCCAGAACTTCATCAGGAGGGTGTTCTGACGTTACCCTGATGTGAACTAGGGAACCCATCGCCACACATCGCAGGATTGGGCTGCAGTTATCTACTGGGTCCCTTGGATGATTCATTTTCCAGCTACTACATTCAGCTATCGCACAGTTTTTAGATCACCAGCATTATGTAAATGATGGATTAAAAGCAGAGAGGTCTGGAGTGGAGCAAGCCTTACTGCATGTATTGCTTTAATCAGCAGCCAGTATGTTTGGGACAGGCTCACCTGACATCACAGGTTGAAATTACCAGGATGGACTCTAGGAATCTCCCTGTCTATGGGATCAGTGAAGGAAGCCAACTGTGTCTGCCTGCCTGGCTGCTGTAAGCCTGCATCAAGCCATGAGTACACTTGAACTTTGTTGCAACTTGGATTCAATAACGGTTATATTTGGATATCAACTGGATCCTCTGGGTTACCCCCATGTAGATCACTGTTTATATGCATTTGCTGTATACTCTGATATTAACTGGTTTGTCTCCATTAGATCTGCTAATCAGTACCTCACGTATGAGTTCATCTGAGATCACTACCAGTGCTCTACATATGATCAGGACTGTGTGATTAGTCTATCATTTTGACTTTCTGGATACTGTTTGATTGGATTCATCCACAGACCCATCATATTGGCTGTTTCAATGTTGCTTATTATTGACTGTTTGTCCCGTTGTTACCAGCTCTCAGCAGGACAACTTTATCCGTGTTTATCCACATATCTCTTGTGAAGAGCTGCTTGGATTAGGCTGCCTAATAGCTACCACTATGAGGACTACTGACCACTCAGTACTGTGCAGTCTGTGTCACTGGTATTCAGTGCCCCATTCACCCATTGAGGCTTTAAAGTGTAGCATTGTACCCAGTGACAATAGATTTGTCATCTGCCTCATGGTGTTGTGGTGGTTAGGGTTGGTCGTGAGGGGGGAGAGGAAGGAGGGGGTGGGTTTCAGCTTCCGGGGTTTATGCTCGCATCCCTCCTGAGGGGTTGGGGAGGAGGGTATGGTTAGGTTGTGGGTTATCCTGAGGGTTTGGGTGCGGTAGGGGGTGGGATACGAGTTGTTTTGTACCTGTTCAGTGCACATTTAAGCATCAATAAATTGTAGTTGACTCTGATTGGGTATTCAGCCTTCCGTTTGTTGTTTTGCATATACTATATCATCGTTTTTTGGCTGCACCCCCCCTATTGGATTTAGGTAGAACACTACACCAATTTGATATTAGCAGGACTCCCATAATAGCTTTTTCCTTTGTGTTTTATATCTAGCCCTGCAGATTATTTCCTGAGAGGCACATTATCCATCTATAGAAACCCACCCTGCATCCAGGGGAATGCATATCAGCTTGCCCTCTATAGCTATCGGGATATTGTTCTCCTCTTAAGACGTAAGAAATTTATATATACATATATAGTTTTGTTGTATTATATATGTAAAATTATACATATTTCAATATCTTTGTAGGCTGTCTAGTAGACAAACATATATTTCTTATGCATTTCCAGCCCCTTCTAATCATGGCCATCATTTTCAATACACCTAACAAGAGTCCTTCTGATCCAGCCCTGTGCCCCTTTTGGGAGATATCCGTGGCCCAGCACTGGGGTGGCTCCTCATGGTCTGACCTCCTGGCAAATTATTGTTGGACGCATCGGCATATCTTTTCCTGGTTTTATTATTAGCAGCATTTGTATTACTTACACTTTCTGTGTGGGCTTGATTGGTTAGTATGATATCATCTATCCTTAATAACCTGCAAGCTTGCTATTATTATGATTTATATGACATTTTTGTACTTATACCTGTACTTATATTACAGATAACAATTCATGGCATCTTATGACACCTCTGAAGAAAATAACGGCCCCAAAACCCGTTATTGTGTCATGCACTTTATGTCTATACAGCAATACCTACCTTTCTGTTTTTCTTATGCCGCAAGATGTGTGTTCTCAGTGATATGTTTTTTATCCTTATGTATCAATAAATATTATCTTTTAAATTTTAAACCATTACCTGATACTTCTTGGACAGTGCCCACATAGTCCCAATTATTCCTCTTGTTACTGTATATTAGGGATGATGGCATAATGCTAACTCGGGCCAGAGTCTCTTATCCCAGAGCAGGAAAGTATGACATGTTTGTTATTAAAATATATATATATAACCGTACAATCATTATAATTTGTTTATCAGTTGTTACAAAAATGTGATTTTGTTGGAATGTTGTTAGAGTCCTTATAGCCTGTTCACACCAGGCAATTGCATTAATTTGCAGTAAAACACAAGCATTACCACAATGTGTGACATTGAACTGAAAATGCATTGGTGCAGTAGGGGTGTAGATAAGAGGAGATATAGGGGTCCAGCTCTCCAATTTCAGAGCTTTCTGGTGAGTGGCTGCTTTAAGCTATGGGAGTCGCACAGCCTGGGAATTCTGCCACTGGCAAGGACAGTGCGCAGAGGGAGAGGAAAGAAGAAACCTATGATTGGCTTCATTGGCAGGTGGACTTTGGTCCTGCCAACTGGCAAGGAGGAAGTATCAGAGATAGTATGGGACCCTGGAGGTTATCCGTGAAACCCACGGCAGGCAGAGAGAGCTACTGGGAGACCAGAGAGAAAGAAGAGACAATCCACATGGATGAATCATGCAGGGGGTGGAAATCCAGGCTTGCCTGGGACTCATTGTTGCTTTAGTGCTACCACTGCTGAACTCTCTTATGTTTTTTCTACTCATGAGAAATATTGCACTATTTGAGTTCAAGGACTGCAACACATGTTATTGTGTACATAGTGAGTAGGCTCAAGTTTTAAGCATCTCACTGTTAGTGCCATTTTGTAACACCTACAATTTTCCCAATTGTTCTCCCCCTGGTGCCCAAGGATAAACCCACCCTCCTGCATTGCTGTGCCATGTCACCCCAAAGCACCTCAATAACATGCCTGCACTGCAACACACGGTATGCACTAGGCCGCAAAAAAGTCGCTATTTTGGGGGGCTGTTGCAGCCCATTCATTTTGGCCATTGTAGTGTGAACAAGCCCTTAAAGATCCTGAGTGAACTTATGCCTCATACACACGGGACGACGATCGTATACAACAGGTCGTACTAACGACCGTTGTATGAGATATCGATCGTTCGTATGCGCGATTGGAACAGCCGGACATACGACGGTCGTACAGGGCAGTTGTATGAGCAAACTAGAAAACTTGGTCGTACCAACAAGCGCTCATACAACCGTTGTATCGTGTGTACAGAGCAGTTGTTACAACAAGTTGTATTGTGCAAAACACGCATGCTCCGAAGTCAGGAACGGCCGGATGCTAATTACATGCACCTGAACGTTCTTTCTGTGCTCGTACGATCGTGTAGTGCAATCAGTATGCAAGTTACATTATGCAACATACGATTTGCGACGATTGTACGTACGATCGTCGTCCCGTGTGTACGTCTATAATGATTTTTAACTGCAAAATTTAAAGCTAGCATGCTTTCTTCTCCACATATTGCAATTGCATTGAGCATTACACGGGGCTCATGTTGTCCAGATGCTAAACCACAACTGACAATTGCCAAATCTGTCATTTGAAGCACATTTTTGCCAACTTGCCTGTTTTGCATTAAGCACGGCAATGTGCTTTCGCGCCAGACCCCAGTCACTGTTTTGAAGACATACATTGTGTTCACATGCTGGACCCCAGCTGGCATGTTGAGGACGTAGAATATACTGAATTCCCACAAGCACATTGAAATCAGGTAATACAGAAACAAAGTCCAAGCTCTTTAAAGGTACCGTGTGCTGTCTTCAATGAACGGTTTGGTGTGTGCTGCTGTTTGCTGTGTCTCCTGCCAGTATGGAATATGCTAATGTGTGAAGTGTTCAGAATGCTGGCTGTGGACGGGGTTTCTTCTGTGTCTACTGTGCTGCTATGTGCTGTGTCTTCAGTGCTGGGTGTGTTTTGTGCTGTTGTGTGCTACAAACTTTCAGTGCCATCTTCTTTGGGACTTTATAGGCAACTATTGTACACAATATATCATAAAATCTGTTTACTTTTTTATTTTTTACATCTTAAAACATCCGTGCATTAAAACCACATATAACCTTGTACATCATACCATTTTCGATTTGTTTGTACATTATGCAGTTAACCCAAATGAGGCCAATGTGCACGTCTCTTCCTAGTTCAGGGGAAGGCAGTGAATGACATTAATTGTTCCATAAAAAATATGAGGGATGCTGTGTCTTAACTCCTTATCCACACCATAAACTTGGCTCTAGCAACCCTTCAAATGTATATTACTGGAGAGCAGAGGGATGGGAAACTGAGAGCAGGAGACCAGGTTTTCTCAGTGAACCTAGTCTATCTCCTGGATAAGCAACCTTCATGTCTATGAGTACTTGTATATTATGTTGGTTTAGATCAGACAGGAGTTTGTCACTTCATGTGTGCAGAAATGGGATTCCAAATGCTTACCAAAAGTTCTGAGAGAAATTTACAGCAGCAGAACACAGTGAACTGGGTTTGTGTCTGAGTTCTTAATGGGAAACCAACTCAACCAGAGTGGAGAGAAAATAAACCAGTGAGACTGCTGCAAGATAAATTATCTGATAGATGAACAGCAACTAAATTTAGATGAGTAGAGTATGCTAAAAAGTAACATATAGGAAAAAATGAGGGAAGACATAGAAACAATAAACCAAGAAAAAGCTCCCTTGAATTTTGTGACAAGTGTAACATGGAAGGGATTTGATGTTGAACTACAGTGTTCCAGACGAAGCTGTAAACCTGCTAATCTGTAAACACTATTATTTTTATTATTATCATACAGAATTCATGTTGTACCCACAGTTTGCATAGTGCTTTACAAAACGTAAGACGATAGGACAGCTAGAACACAATTCAATACAAGAGGAACCAGAGAGCCTTACCCATTAGAGCTTATAGTCAAAAAAGAAGGGTCAAGTGAGACAAAAGGCACTAACTGTGGGAGATGAGCTGACAGAGAAAGTAAAAGTTCTGTTTATTAGTTAGAGGTGGAATAGGCTTCCTTGAAGAGATGAGTTTTTGGGATCACTTAAAGGTGGACAGAGTAGGATATACGGTAGTCAGACAGACCAGAGGATGGGAGAGGCTCTGGAAAGGACCTGGAAGTGAGCATGGGAGGTGGTGACTAGAGACTCTGAGAGCTCATCCACTGTGTGGAGCAAGCAGAGTGGTTACTGTTCATTCTCATTAACTTTTCTAAAGAAAATGATCTCACATCTACATTCAAATTATATATAGTTTTTCTAATTAACCATTAGTGATTAAATCCACCTGTAATGAAAGCAGTTTAATACTGCCAATGCTGACCTCCTGAGAGAAAGAAAAACAATAATGATCCAAAGGTTACAGCTCTCCAAAAAAAATATTGAATAAAAAAATAAATTGTGTAAGTGTCCCCATCATTTTACAATTACACAAAAGCCTGTCAAGTAAGATTACTAAACTTAATTTTATAATCATAAATTATATAAAATGCTAACCATATTTATCAGAAAAAAATACATGTACAGCCCTGCCCTAGGTTGGCTTAATTTATGCTATGCTATGCTATGCTAACTGAGCAGCAACTTATTTTCCATGTCTGGTCAGGTATATACCTAAACCTGGTGGTTGGTTGCACCTGCCTGCCTCTGGAAGAGGCCCACGATGACCAATCCAGTTGAATGGCCCCCAAGGTCTCCCGATCTGACCCCCTTAGACTTTTATCTATGGGGTCATCTGAAGGCAATTGTCTATGCTGTGAAGATACGAGATGTGCAGCACCTGATATTAAATACTAATATTTTAATTCAAATCATTAGAATGAACTGTCCGAAAACACATTAACATTTTACTACCCCTGTGAATGTGTTAAATAAAAAAATAAGTTATAAAAAAAACCTCTCGACATTGGAAACCTAGTAATAACAAAAAGAAAGAGAGTCCTCCAGTCGTAACCGTCATAATTTGACGAAAGTAATGTCCACCTAAATTAGTGATTAC
>BLSH010028219.1:298527-310700 GCA_018402905.1 Glandirana rugosa | reverse complement strand
ATCTATCGGTAGTAGGTATGATTTCTCCCAGTTTATTTCTAATCCGGAGATCCTTCCAAACTTCTTTACTAATTCCGTTACCGACTTCAGTGATGTCCTGGTGTCTCCCAAAAATAACAAAATATCATCTGCGTACATTGCCAGTTTTTCTTCTCCAATCTCTCTTCGGAATCCTCTTATTCCCACTGATGCCCTGATCGCTATGGCCAGAGGTTCCAGTGCCAGGGCGAAGAGCAGGGGCGACAAGGGGCACCCCTGTCTCGTCCCCCTGGTTAACTGGAAGATTCCTGAGCACTCGTTATTTATTCTCACCTTCGCTCTCGGCTCTAGATACAACATTTTTACCCATCCGACAAACCCCTCTCCAAAACCGAATCTTGCCAAAACCTGCCATAAATACTGCCATTCTAGGCTATCAAAGGCCTTTGTTATGTCCAGCGCCAACAGGGCCCTTGGTTCTCTGTCTGTTGTTGGAATTTGTAGATTAAGATATGCTCTTCTAATATTAGTGCATATACTCCGGTCTGGCATGAAACCTGCCTGATCAGGGTGTACATATTTTGTCACCACTGCTTTCAGTCTGAAATAAATAATTACTTGTGTTCTGTTGCTTTAAAATTGTTACTTTATATTTTCCCCAAATTTTTTCTTTCTGTGAAAAAGTCTATGGGTAGAGAAATAATGTGTAATATTTACTTTATTGCTTCCTCCTTATTCCTTCCATACTGTGCGACCAGTCCCCTGAAGCTCCTCCTCTAAAGCTATCTGGCCAGCAGTCCCATGCTGAAAATATTAAAGTGGTTCTAAAGCCAAACATTTATAACTTATAGGAAAAGTCCAGCCAAAACTCGTCTGGATGTACTTCTCCTATGGATCACAGGAGTGCATTCTGTTTTGCACTCCTGTGACCAGTTTTCAGCAGAGAGTGGGCTGAAGTCCGCTCTCTGTTGACTTAACAGAAGTCAGTCCAGGCACTGCATCATTGCTACAATAAAGTCTGGGTCCGCCAGGTGCCTGGACTGACACCCCACTCAGCCTCTCAGCAAGCCACTAAGAGCCTGAGCCGGCCACCCCTGCCCCTCCACAGCCCAGCACTCCAATGAGTGAGGAGGAGGCAGAGCAGACAGCTGTGACTGACAGTCTACAGCTCTCTGCTCATGGAGCAGTGTTAGAACTGAGCAACTGGTGGAGTTTGATCGCTCAGTTCTCAGTGCAAAAGCATCGGGAGACAGATACAGCATCGGACCGATGCTGCATCCACTAAGGTAAGTATGAATTCTAAAGAAAAAAAGTTGTAAAGGCAGAAGTTATTTTATCTTAATGGATCCTATACATTGAGATAAAAAACCTTCTGTGTGTAGCAGCCCCCACCAGCTCCCCCTAATTACTTACTTCTCCAAAGATGTCCACGAGTGTCTTAGCTGTCCGGGACTCTCCTCCTAATTGTCTGAGACACAGCAGTGGCGCCATTGGCTCCTCGGCTATCAATCAAAGTCAGTTAGCTAATCAGGGGAGAGAGGGGGGGACAGGTTGGGGCTCTGTGTCTGAATGAATACACAGAGCTGTGACTCGGCTCGGGTGCCCCCCATAGCAAGCTGCTGGCTGCGGGGGCACTGAATAGGAGGGAAGGGCCAGGAGCAGCAAAGAGGGACCCGAGAAGACAAGGATCTGGACTGCTCTGTGCAAATCTACTGCAACAGAGCAGGTAAGTATAATATGTTTGTTATTTAACCACTTGCCCACTGGGCACTTAATAACCAGACCAATTTTCAGCTTTCAGTGCTCTCACATTTTGAATGACAATTACTCAGTAATGCTACACTGTACCAAATTAAATGTTTGTCCTTTTTTTCAGACAAATAGAGCGTTCTTTTGATGATATTTAATCACCACTGGGTTTTTTATTTTTTGCGCTTTAAATGAAAAAAGACAGAAAATGCAAATTAGTAATTTTTCTTCATAAATTTTGGCCAAAATGTATTCTGCTATATATCTTTGGTAAAAAATACCCAAATTAGTGTATATCATTTGGTCTGTGTGAACGTTATAATTATAGCTGATTTACTAAAGCTGGAGTGCAAAATCTGGTGCAGTTCTGCATAAAAGCCAATCAACTTCCAGGTTTTATTGTCAAAACTTAATTGAACAAGCTGAGGTTAGAAGCCGATTGGCTATCATGCACAGCTGCACCAGATTTTGCACTTTTCAGCTTTAGTAAATCAACCCCATAGAGTCTACAAGCTATGGATGCCAATCATTGAAAATTGATCACACCTGATGTACTGACAGCTAATTTCTTGAGACAATAACAAGCCGTCGTGCTGACGAAGCTGGGTGATCCCAGCGAAACGTGTCCACGCTAGTCTGTTCTTTGGACGTGTGTCTGCTCGCTCCCCATCTCCCCCGGATATGCCTGTGGAATGCCGGTGGAATAGTTGCGACGACATCCGCACCACGAGGAGACCCGTGAGCCAGTGCCGCTGTGAGTAGGGAGAGTGATTGACTGCGGCTTTGGTCCCCCATGCAGGGCTAGATGCCGAGGAGGACCAAACACCATCCATCCCCCCAGGGCACATTCCTGGTCGGGGTAACGCCACCTGATCACACTGGATTGGAGGTTACCGGCTGGAGGATACAGCTCTCACAGCTTACAGTGGAGTGATCGGGAGGAAAGCATCCCCTGGTGAGAAGGGTGGAAGACGCGGATCACGTAAATTTATGATTTATCTGCCAGCTTTGATCATGCAACCTGAACTGTGGAATTTAGCATCTATATATTCACATCCCCCTGGCACTTACTCTACGTATTTAGAGGGATGAACTGGCATCTCCTTTCATTATGACGGATTATAATATAGGGTCCTTAACCCATTGATTACCAGCAAGGCTGTTTGGACTTTGTTATACAGC
The DNA here is from genome assembly GCA_018402905.1 of Glandirana rugosa. Lineage (NCBI taxonomy): Eukaryota > Metazoa > Chordata > Amphibia > Anura > Ranidae > Glandirana > Glandirana rugosa. The sequence goes on along the minus strand of BLSH010028219.1, from coordinate 307,790 downwards.
TGTATGATGGTGCTCTGAGAGGCCTTTTCATTCATCATGCTATGATTGAGGACTTATACCCTCCACTGTGTATCATACTTTTCACCTGCCACTCCTCGCACCTACCATCTATAGAGGACCCATCCCCTCACTCCGGGCTGGCCAGTTTCCACCATATCCTCTACTGCCTAGCCGATGTTTGGACATTGAGGATGCTTAGATCATAGGGTGAGGTGCAGATACATTACCTGTGTTCTGATCGACCTAGTATACCCAATTTGTCTCATGTGTCCGTGTGATACATGGGATTGATTTCTGGTATCCTATTCAGTCCCGGCTGATTGCAGTTGTCTTTTGGTGTGTGTGGGGGTACGTGTGACACATGTCTATACAATGTTTTTATTGACAACTTTGTCAAGTTGGTGATGGGATGGTGGTATCTGTCTGCCATTATTTTTAAATTTTTGATTTGGATTTGATTTAATTTGGCTTGATTTGTCCTTTTCAATAAAGTAATTTCAATTTATTTATAACTCCATTGTGTGTGCTTTATGTCCCGGTGGCTCCCATAGTGGCTCTAGGAATAATGTGCTCTAGTATTCAAATTGTTTATGCGGTTTCCAGCCAATGAGCCCCACTTTATATATTTTGAGTAAGTGGATGTCCCTCTCTCCTTTTGGTTCACCACAATTCACGTATGCTACGAGTCATAATGTTCCATTTAAAGTTCTAAGTACAAATACCCCCCAAATGATACCTTTTTGGAAAGTAGATAGTCCAAGGTATTTATTAAGAGGCATGGTGAATTTTTTGAAGTTGTATTTTTTTCCCACAATTCTTTGCAAAATGAAGATTTTTATTTAATTTTTTTTCACAAAATTGTCATATTAACAGGTTATTTCTCTCACATGGCATGTGCATGCCACAAATTACACCCCAAAATACATTCTACTACTCCTCCGGAGTATGGCAATTCCCCATGTGTGAGACTTTTACACAGCCTGGCCACATACAGAGGCCCAACATGCAGAGAGCACCATCAGGCGTTCTAAGGACATAAAATGCACATTTAATTCCTTGACTACCTCTTGCACTTTTGAAGGTCCCAGAGCACCAGGACAATGGAAACGTTCAAAAAATTACCCCATTTTGGAAGCACCCCAATGTGTATTCTAGGAGGCATAATGAGTCTTTTGAATATGTCATTTTTTTCCACAAGTTTTTGGAAAATGTGGAAAGAAAATGAAAACGCATTTTTTTTTTTTTTTACACAAAGTTGTCCATTTATACAATATTTATAACACATAACTAGTACATAGCAAAAATTACACCCCAAAATACATTCTGCTATTCATCCTGAGTATGTGTGAGACTTTTACACATCCTGGCCACATACAGAGGCCCAACACACCATCAGGTGTTCTAGGGCATACATTTCAAATCCAATTTAACTACCTATTACACTTTTGTGAGACACTGTAGTTGCACTGATGGGCACTGTAGTGGCACTGATAGCATGGTAGTGGCATGGATGTGGCACGGATGAGAACTGATGTGGCATGGATGAGCATGAATGAGGCATAAATAAGCCATGGATGGGGATGGATGAGCATGAATGAGCCATGGATTGGGATGGATGAGCCATGGATGGGGATGGCTGAACATGGATGGGATGGCTGAGCATGCATGGGGATGCCTGAGCATGGATGGGGAAGGTTGTGCATGGATGTGAGGGCTGAGTATGGATGGCTGAGCATGGATGGGATGGCTGAGTATGGATGAGGATGGCTGAGTATGGATGGGGATGGCTGAGTATGGATGAGGATAGCTGAGTATGGATGGGGATGGCTGAGCATGGATAGGGATGGCTAAGCATGGATGGGGATGGTTGAATATGGATGGGGATGGTTGAGCATGGATGGGATGGCTGAGCATGGATGGCTGAGTATGGATTGCTGAGTATAAATTGCTGAGCATGGATGGATGGATGAGTGCGGTAACTGGCACAGATCCTGCTCACAGCGCTGCTACACTCGATCCCTCCCCTCTCCTCTCACACTGTACTGATCAGTAAGGAGAGGGAGATAAGCCGGGCATGCGCCGGCTTGTTTAAATCTTTAAGTCATGACAGAGCAATCACGTGGTAAAGGGCCGCTGGCGTCAGCTCTTTACCATGATCCATGATGCGCCGGGTCCTCTGAACGCGGCGGTCACGGATATTCCTGGGTGCGCACCCCAGGGGGCACGAGGGAGCGTGATTCTGGCAGGACGTCATTGTATGCCCCCCCCCCCAGAATTAACAAACCGCTCTGTAGCCTTCATTTGGCTATGGCCCGGTTGTTAAGCGGTTAAAAAAAAGAATACTTTACAATCAGTTTAATTCATTCCCAGCATTAGGGTAAAAAGTGTTTACATAACAGTATCACCCCCTCACAGCCCCTTATACTTGCCTGAGCCCTCACTTGAGCCTTCACCTCAGACTGTTTGTAGAGGCTCTCTCAGAGGCTCTCACAGGCTGAGGCAGTGGGAGCTATTGACTCTCGCTGCTGTCAGTCAAATCCTGTGAGGAGGGAGCAGGGTGCTGGGCCGAGCTGCACTGTCTGTGTCTATGGCCACAGGCAGTGCAGCTCAGGATTGAGTCCACAAGTGTGTCACTACAGTAGGCGGCTTCCTATGGCGGCACACTGAAAAAAGGAGGAACCAGGAGTGCCGTGGTGGGACCTGAGAAGAGGAGGATTGGAGCCACTTGAATTGAATTGGGCAGAGCAGGTAAGTATAACATGTTGTTATTGTAAAAAAAAATACTTTACAACCACCTTAAGTACAGTGCAGGATCAAAACCCCTGTCTCGTACATGAGGACAGCAAGAGCCCATTCATAACGCACAGTGTCAGAGAGATGAGGTAAGCACCTGAAGCTTTCTGGAGCAAACAATATATGTATTATTCCTCCACCCCTAGACTTAACAAGCATTTGGGAGGGCCCCACTGCAAGGGTGTTGTTATTGAATTCCCAGAGTTCAGCTTTAAAACCTATTGCACTCTTAAACACCACCAAAAAACACCTTCATTAACACCTTCAATAACATTCCCCATTGACTCATATGCATTCTGCAAAATGACAAAGTTTCACAAAAGTCTCCTGATTTTCATCAAAATTTCCAGGAAATGACAACTCTCAATTTTGCTCATCATTTTATTGAAACCCACTATAATGGTGATCAGCTATGTAGAAATAAATTGGTTTTCACATAAAACACTCTTACCTTTTAGGTTTCCAGGAACTGAACACTTACAACATTGCTAATTCATTCCCAACAGATCTTTCTATATCAATCTTATATTCATACAGTAATGGTCCGATTGGCATACTATACAACACATCACTGTTCAACTCACAGATACATTCCATATTTATGTACTATTTTGGGCATCTATCTACAGTCAGCTCTGGCCATCTACAGTCAGCACAAGGCATCCACAGTCAGCTGGTATGCTCCTTGGTGGGGGATGACATATACCCTATCTTGGCACTTGCCTGCTGCCAGGGTCGCCTTCATAGCCTGGTTGGTGAATCCAAGCAGCTTCCTTCTGCTAATCCCCTGGTATGGATTATCTTGCTGACAGAACTGTGTTCAATGCAGTGGCGGCTGACAACCCCCCATTCCCCAGGCCCGTGGTGTGTGACTGACAACTCCCCCCCACCCTGCCTGGCCCACGACGTGGGGCAGAGAAAGCCCCCCATCCATCCGGCAGCCAGAAGTAAGGTACTTACCAAATCTAGGGCTGTGATTTCCTGTGATTTCCTCTCCTCTTCTCCTCGGGTGCATGCAGCGGCTCCTCTCTGTTGTGTCCACTCCTCCCGCGTCTCCTCTCTGTTCTCCAAAGTGCTAGGTATCCAATAGGATCGCCTGACGCTTTGGTAAATTGGGAAACAGGTCTCATGACCTGCCTCCTGATTAGTGGGGAAGAATGTTAGTGTGAAAATAGCGAAAAATAATTTGCTATCATCACACAATTGGGTGCAAGCCCACCCTTTTTTGAAGCCTATTAGAGCCTCTGGCTGTAATCAGGTGCTTCAATAAAAAAAACACCCCCACCATAGGAATTCATGCGCCTGGTGTCCTGAAAGGTGCCGGGCACATGGATAGGGGGGCGGAGACAGGGATAGGGACGGCGCCTGTGCACCCTCAATGTACGAGCTGCCACTGCTGGTGACCCTGCCATGAAGGTCCTTGCTCCTGTAATAGAGGAAAGCAAGGCAATTGGGACTTTAAATGAGACGCAACTGAAACTGCGTCTCCATCCCTGGTTCAATGAATAAAGAAAAAAGGAGGTTGGGACTTTAAATAAGGATATAGAAGGACACTGACCAATGTACATTGTACAAAAGTATTTGTTTATTAGCCCTCCAAGATCCTGGAAAGCAAGGCAGTGCCATGTATCATAAACAGATTCATTACATCACAACATGCATTGAATAGAAAATATATGCGTTTTTGGTAATTAGAGTAAGGCAATACTGGGTTGTACAGAAATAATTGTTTACTGACCCTCCCAGGTCGTGGAAGGCAAGGTAAGTACCATACAGGGTAAACAATATTAATTCCATCACAGCATAATTAGTAAAAAATGTATAGCAAACTTATATGCGTTTATGCATTTAAAACTGCAGAACACTCTGTCTGGTAATAGGAGTAGAGCTTCTGCCATGGCGTGAAATAAAGCACTTGGGAATGAATAAAAGACCATATGGTGATACAAAAATTAGCTTCAGTAGAGAGATGGCATCATTGTAAACCCAACGCGTTTCGTGGGATAGTACCCACTCATCAGGGGTGGATGCACACATATCTGTATAAAAATAAAAAGTAACAGAGTAAAAATATCCAAAGGTCTAATAGCATATCTGTGTAATGGAGTACATGATATAGGTACAAGGGGGGCGAGATAGTCAACCTACCCTTGAAGAACGCCATGTGCAGTGTAGCAATGTGGGCCAGACCAACTGGAAGTCTGTCACGGGCGCTGAGGACACGGTGACATGGGCCGGGGATGGAACCACCATGCAGACAACTCGGATAGCAGACATCTGTGGATGAATGTGTGGATGTGAATGGGTTGAATGAAATGTGAATGTGTATGGAAGGTACTGAGTTTGAAAAAATAAATGAATGAAAGCCATACACCAGGATAGGGAATGGGAGAGCAAAAAGTAAAGTGCCTATAATGAGGTAAAAAAGGGCTGGAGTCAGAAAAAAACCTAGACCAAGATCCACCATCAAGAGTGGCTATAGGAGAGGTGCAAAGGTGTAAGAAAAACAGTATATCAAATAATTACCACAAATACAAAGTCATTCATTGAACCAGGGATGGAGATGCAGTTTCATTTGCATCTCATTTAAAGTCCCAATTGCCTTGCTTTCCTCTAGTACATATACCAGGGATGGAGCATATTATTTGGACACTCAGCAACACCCTTAAGCTGTTAGATCCAATTTTATATGCTGCTTTTTGGCAGTCCCACAGTGCTGCTTGGGTACCCTGTCGGGTAAGGTGTGGTCACATCATTTGGTGTTCATTGGGGTGGCACAGCTGGCGTTTGTCATATCGGGAGCTGCGATGCGCTCTCGGTGATCTCCCCTTCCCCCTTTTCCTCCCTCCTTCCCTGGTTCCAGTGGATAGGGGGATGGGGCAGGATGGATCGGCTGATCTGCGCATCGATGTTACACCACCGCCCCATGCTGTTTATGACCCATTTTGTGCACTTGGGCAGGAGCGATATGTTTTTCCATCTTGGCTGTCATTTGGGTGGAGCGATCTTGGCCAGGTGTGTGGGGACCCCACTCCTGGCTCGGACGCCCTCCCTCACCTGGTCATGTCTGTGTAACATTGGGTGGGGTTACTGGGCTGGCTGAGAGTATTTATGCGGAGTCCACTTGCTAGCAGACATCATGGGGAGAGCACCATACATGAATATGGACACGGCTGGTTGCAGACTCATTCCCTGACTTCGTATTTGTGGTAATTATTTGATATACAGTTTTTCTTACACCTTTGCACCTCTCCTATAGCCACCCTTGATGGTGGATCTTGGTCTAGGTTTTTTTCTGACTCCAGCCCTTTTTTACCTCAACATAGGCACTTTACTTTTTGCTCTCCCATTCCCTATCCTGGTGTATGGCTTTCATTCATTTATTTTTTCAAACTCAGTACCTTCCATACACATTCACATTTCATTCAACCCATTCACATCCACATATTCATCCACAGATGTCTGCTATCCGAGTGGTCTGCATGGTGGTTCCATCCCCGGCCCATGTGACCGTGTCCTCAGCTCCCGTGACAGACTTCCAGTTGGTCTGGCCCACATTGCTACACCGCACATGGCGTTCTTCAAGGGTAGGTTGACTATCTCGCCCCCCTTGTACCTATATCATGTACTCCATTACACAGCTATTAGACCTTTGGATATTTTTACTCTGTTACTTTTTATTTTTATACAGATATGTGTGCATCCACCCCTGATGAGTGGGTACTATCCCACGAAACGCGTTGGGTTTACAATGATGCCATCTCTCTACTGAAGCTAATTTTTGTATCACCATATGGTCTTTTATTCATTTCTAAGTGTTTTATTTCACGCCATGGCAGATGCTCCACTCCTATTACCAGGCAGAGTGTTCTGCAGTTTTAAATGCATAAACGCATATAAGTTTGCTATACATTTTTTACTAATTATGCTGTGATGGAATTAATATTGTTTACCCTGTATGGTACTTACCTTGCCTTCCACGACCTGGCAGGATCAGTAAACAATTATTTCTGTACAACCCACTATTGCCTTACTCTAATTACCAAAAACGCATATAATTGCTATTCAATGCATGTTGTGATGTAATGAATCTGTTTATGATACATGGCACTGCCTTGCTTTCCAGGATCTTGGAGGGCTAATAAACAAATACTTTTGTACAATGTACATTGGTCAGTGTCCTTCTATATCCTCATTTAAAGTCCCAACCTCCTTTTTTCTTTATTCATTGCTCCTGTAATAGGGTGATGATGCTCTGTCCCTGTCTCTGAAGTGTGCTTTTTTGTTGTCATCATGTCACATGGACTTCCATGTTTTTTTCTATACTTGTTGTCACCATCAGGAAACCCACCCTGAGAAAAGTCATGCAGCCATCCCTGGAATGAATGTGTAGCAGAGTGCTCTTTTACTCATCAAGCTCAGATGCAATTGTGAGCTCCTTAAACTCCAACTGTTCCTGGGTTCCCACAATCCCCTGGGCTTCTGGACGTGGTCAGGGAGCACACTGTACATTTCCCTCCATCAGCAGCTCAGAGAGACTACACCTGATGAGGCAGAGATGGTAAGGCATGTGATCTGCAGCCAGGTCTTGGTTCTACACTATTGGACCATAATAGCTTGAAGCTTCTATGTAAGCCCCATCCACTTCTACAAAAATACTTTGCCTCAGTGGGGTGGTCCTATGTCCAAAGCTGCTCATCTGTGTTTCCAGTACAAAGCCTTCTCTGTGGAACCCCTCCAGCTGCTCACCTAAATTACCAATCCCAACTTGCCTTAATGTATTGTCCAGGGCCAACCACAATAGTAATTTTTGTACTTTATTGTATGGTTTACCAAGGTAGCTATTCACTTAATATTCTGTTCCTAATGACCCCTAGTGTCATTTTTATTTTATTGCACAGGGTCCTCCCTAAGATCCTCCTTACGAGACCCTCGTCAAGCTTATGGGTCTTGTAACCTCACACTTTTTGTTTTGTGCATGGGGACCCCATTATAATCTATACCAGACCCTCATCTAGGATAAGGGTATAGTAAAGAAGAAGACCCCAGCCACTTTGTCTACAAACAGAATTAAGCCTCTTGGAAATGTAATTTGCCAGCAATTTAGGCAGTATTCTTTTTCTTTGTGTATGTCACTTTTGTTGTAATATATTATATACATCTTACAGATGCTTGGAGCATCATTTTCCATTTTTAATGTTGCCCTTTAAAATTATTAAAATAGGTGTTCCTCGCCTAACAGAATTACAAAAATAATGCATTGGTACACATCCCCCAGGGCAGTGCCCAGCACCCCATGCCCTTTGTTTCATAATCCCTTGCCTATTAGCCTTGAAGATGGCCTGAATTGTTTTAAAGATTTGGCCCCTATTGACTTCCAGGAGCAATTTGAACATTCTGCAAATTGATCCCAGGTACGTTCATCTCATCCCTATTCTGCACCTAGTTGGTAAGGTTCATCTTAAAGCAACCCTCCGCTTGATCCTTTGGCTGACTATGCAACCTGTGACACTGGTAGACAGGAAGTGATTGCAGAAAGTTTGCAGGAGATCAGCAGCACTGAGATGCAACAATGAATAAAGAAAATGTGAAAATAAGTATTTAAAAAATACAATGGCAATTGTTTATGATACAGTGTTGGTAATTTACTATAGCGCCAAAATGTACTCCTGCAGTGCAGGAAAATAGCGCCCCTATTAAGGGAAATTAAGACTTCAACTCTAGGAAACTGGGCGCACATGCAAACAGAACCAAGCGCTATTGCCGGGGAAGATGCCTGTCAGCTCACATATACAGAAACAGTGGCCGTCAATCGGTCTCGAACCTGCAAATTTCAAATTCCTCAATTTAAAGCTTATATGCAAGTTCATTGGCATAAAAAGTGTATGGGGGCCTGGGTACTGCCCTGGGGGACATGTCTCAATAGAAAAAAAAACATTTTTCAAACTATCGTTTTTTAAAGGAGCAGTGATTTTAATAATGATTCAAGTGAAAAAATAAAAATGAAAAAGTGGCGCATCTGTGTGATGGTTAGAACAGTGCTGCAGCAAAATGACTTTTCTAAAGTAAAAAAGTCATTTAAACTTGATCACGGATGTAATGTATTGCCGGCAATATAGACATAAAAAATCACAGAAAAAATTGTGTAGGGTCCCCCCCCCCCAGTTTTAAGGGGAACCTCACACCAAGATTTTAACAAAAAAATTATGTGGGGTCCCCCCCAAAATCCATACCAGACCCTTATCTGAGCATGCACCCTGGCAGGTCATGATAGGGTGGGGACGAGCGAGCGCCACCCCCGAACCATAACAGGTCAAATGCCCATGGGAACAAGGGCCTCGTCCCAAAAACCCTGGCCAGTCTGCTGACGGGAGGCTTATCAGAATCTAGAAGCCCCCTTCAACAAGGGGGCCCCCAGATCCGGCACCCCCCCCCCCCCATGTGAATGAGTATTACAACTTCCCCCGAAG
>BLSH010028219.1:281018-298517 GCA_018402905.1 Glandirana rugosa | reverse complement strand
AACAAGGGGGCCCCCAGATCCGGCACCCCCCCCCCCCCCATGTGAATGAGTATTGGGTACATTGTACTCCTACCCATTCACCAAAAAACCTGTGAAATGTAAAAAAAGAAACAAGAGCTGGTCCTTTATTGTAAAATAGCTCTCAGGTGTCTTCTTTCCAGTGTCTTCTCTCCCTCCACCATATTCTCCCGGTTCTCTGTTCTTCCTCACTGCCATCTTCTGTCACCGTCTTCTGATGCCGCCATCTTCTCTTGCCACTGTCTCTCTCGCCGCCTTCTCCTTACGATGTCTTCTTCCTCGTTGCCGCTGTCTTCTTCCTCACTGCTGCTCTTCTCCTGATGCTTTCTTCCTCCATTGTGATGTCTCCCGCTGTCTGACAGCTCTTATGTAGCCTTGTGACATCATAAGGGGGCTGGCTCTCCAGGTGATGTAATCGGATGGCCATGCCCCATGGCTATTTAAGAGACGCCAGAGAGGGGGTGACAGCACAACGAAGGCAGATGGCAGCGTGGAAGAACACAGTGGAGGAAGAAGGCGGCAACAGAAGACAGCAGCAGAAGAAGATGGGAGTGACAACGACAGTAGAAGACGGTGACAGAAAATGGCGGTGAGGAAGAACAGAGAACCGGGAGAAGATGGCAGCAGGAGAGAAGACACCAGGAAGAAGACACCTGAAAGCTATTTTACAATAAAGGAATTGTCAAAAACCGGTTCTTTTTTTTACTCTTCACAGCTTTTTTCGATGAATGGGTAGTGGTACAATGTACCTAATACTCATTCACATGGGGGGTGGGATCTCAGGACCCCTTGTTAAAGGGGGCTTCCATATTCTGATAAGCCCCCCACCTGTAGACCGCGGGTCAACACATGGGGACAAGGTGCCTTGGGGGGGACCCCAAAGCACCCTCCCCATGTTGAGGGCATGTGGCCTGGTATGGTTCAGCAGGGGGGGCGCTCGCTCATCCCCCCTATCCTGAGCTGCCAGGTTGCATGCTCAAATAAGGGTCTGGCATGGATTTTGGGGGGACCCCACATAATTAAAAAAAAAAATTGGGATGGGACTCTCCTTAAAATCCATGCCAGACCTGAAGAACAAATAAAGAAATCATGCTAACTGGAAGGGAGTGCCATCATCCCTAAATGTATACACAACAAGAACGACTCTTGAGGGTGGGACTATATCAGCACTAAAAGGTCAATAACAATAAGGTATTTACTACTTTACATTGTAGCAAAGTGTCATTTCTTCAGTGTTGTCACATGAAAAGATAGAATAAAATATTTACAAAAATGTGAGGGGTGTATTCACTTTTGTGAGATACTGTAGGTGGTGGAATTACATTAGTCAGGAGTTATTCTTCTGAGTTATGCTGTGATACTGGGTGGTTCTTGGTGCATGAGTATAGAATAGTAATGTTACCCTCTGATTTTTGGGAATGGCATTTTTATTTCTGATGTTGGTACACATATCACATTTTTTTAGCTTAAATTAGGATCATTTGGAAATAATTACAAATAAAAAATTGGGGCTAATTTTAAATTTCCATAAACAATGGTATTGTTTGTGGTTTGTAAAGACACCTGTGTGAATTTGGGTAAATATTTGTTGTGAGGTGAACATCAACAAGTGAAAGTGACAGAGAAAAAAAATATTTTACCAAAACATGAAAACATTACACATTCTAGCATTCTTAAAAAAAATCAACATTGTTGAAGTTACAATTGTACCATTAGAATGAATGTCTGAAACTTGCATTGGGCTACATAACTCCAATGTTTACTCCCAAAAAACTCTTTAAAACACTACTTATTTTGGTATGTACTATAGTGCCCTGTAATTACTCCATGGGAGTAAAAATAGTAGTTACATGTCTGAGCATGCTCAGTTGTGCTCAGCTGTGCTGTGCACCCAGTTGTAAAAAGACAGGGACTTTATTTCTTCTCAGACTTTTAAAAATATTTCAGTGTAGAAATCACATTTTCACACAGCTTAAAAGCAGATTATCTTTAAACAATATACTGCACATTTTAGTACAATTTAGGTGATTGTATCATGCTCTAAACATTATTTCCATGTGCACTTCTCCAGGTCCTGACTAGAGTAAGGATTTGGGCGCCTGTGTTTGTTGCCTGTGCTCTATAGTAAATTTGTGTTTGGGAGTATTTTTCCGCCAGCGCTATTGTGAATACAGTTTTAGCGCTATGTACTGCGATTGCTGCGTTTTAACGCTATTTCCTGCTATTGCTCTATTTTTCCCACTATTTTGCGGCCGGCGCTATAGTAAATAAACCACGGAGTTTTAGAAAAGAAAATGCCATTCATTTAGAGCCCTTTCACACTGGGGCTGGCGGGCGCTAGCGGTAAATCCCCGCTAGTTTCAGCGGGGATTTACTGCTGTTATAGCGGCGCTACGGCGCCGCTATGCAGGCGGGTGCGCGGCGCTTTTAACCCCCCACAAGGGGTTAAAACGGGGTTAAAAGTGCCGGAGCACCGCGCTACCGAGGCGGTGTGCAGCCGCTTCGGAAGCGCTGCCCATTGTTTTCAATGGGCAGGGGCGGTGGAGGAGCGGTGAATCACCGCTCACCGCACCGCCCCAAAGATGCTGCTTGCAGGACTTTTTGTAAGGTCCTGCAAGCGCACCGCCCCAGTGTGAAAGCACTCTGGCTTTCACATTGGGGTGGGTGGGGAGGGATTTTTGAGGCGCTTTACAGGCGCTATTTTTAGCTAAATAGCGCCTGTAAAACGCCTCAGTGTGAAAGGGGTCTTAGGGTTTACATCTGTTTGAAATGTGCCGTGTTTCTCTTGGAAGATCCTTTGCAGATATTCATCTAGCACAGGATTTGTAGATATAGTCCAAACAAGCTGAAGTATTAGTAAAGTGAATAAATAAGCCTGTTGTTTGGAACAATGATATACCCAATCATACTGTAAATAAAATGATGCTTTTGAATAATAATATCATGTAATTAATTAGCAGCTCCTGTACATCTACTCTGTTTATTTTTACATCTTTAACGCAGCACCGCACCCTTCAGTGTGTATTTTTTTTCTGCAAAAACGTAACTGTATATAAATAAAATATTTTCATCTTCAAATTTTTAGCTCAGTAATATAATCCAACTCTCCCCAGGCTCCATAAAAATATATTAGGGTATAAAAAAAGCTGCATATAAAACTATATCACTCTTCTTAGATTACTGTAGCGAGATAAAAATAAACATGTGTAGAGCAGCAAACTATTTATGCCTTTATTAAATTAGGGTAATGAGCTTCTCCGGGTAACTTATACGCATTTGTCTAACAACATATAAACATCTTTTAAACAGCAATAAAATATAATAAAATGGTAATGCAGCTTTAAGGTGGTAATGAATTCACTTGTTTCATGCACCATCTAGTGGCCTTTCTTTAAACTACATATAGCAAAGCACAGTAGAGTCTTCTTAGGGCAGAAGGTACATGTCTCTTTCCTTCATAAATCCCAAAAATGAGGGGGGTTATTCTTTATGTGAACATAGTGGGTGATGCAATGAATTTTTTTTTTAATGCCTTTAGGTCTACTGGACATTCAGACCTGTTTGCTTATAGAAGAGAAACATCCTACTATTATCAATTTATTTCAAACTTCATTCCACTGGTTTAAGGTTGTTGGCTCTCAGTGTGCAGAAATAATGGAGTAGGGTTTGGGTATCATTGAAAAAGTATAATATGTTGAGTTTTTTCTATCTACACATAAATATACATTGCTAGGGTGCTAGGCTATGCTATCTTTCTCTCTCTCCTGTAGACATTATGCCAGACTCCCCCTCCCCCTTCTCCTACATATTATCCCTCTCTTCTACTGACATATAATCAATGTTATATGCCATAAGGGTCATTTCAGGGATGCAGGACAGTACATAGGACAGCATCAGCATAATGCATTCATACTTTATTCTTTTGGTGTATTTTTTGGTTGTTTTGTTTTCTTTTACTTTGTTTTTATTGTTTAAACACTTAACTGAAGGAATTGGGCTGGAGCTGCCTAGTAAATTCAGGACTTTCGCTAGACAGGTGGTTTAAATCCATTTCTATCTCTGCATCCTGTGGATGGATAAATTGTTGGTGTTCTTTGTATATCACATTTGCGCTCCAAATTTTACATTTTGGGTTTTCATTTTCAGGAATAAAATCCAGTATCATGGCGATAAAAAGGTGTTTGTTTTAAGAAGCTATTCTAGCTTAGGACAACATGAATGATAAATACAGGTGGAGGATTGAAAGTAGGGGATGTGGAATGATGGGTGGCAGGCAACACGTGCTCCTGGACACACAGACTAGTTGGTGGACTATGGAGAGGATGGAGGCAAGCAACATGTCTGTCATTTAAAAGAATCACTCTTAGGTATAACTAGGGCTTTTTTTTTTCTCAGAGGATAGGTGCAGGAACTCAACCATGCCCCCACAGGGGGAGAGCGCACAGCATGAAATGGTGGGTGTGGCCAAATTGCACTAACAATGGGAGGGCCTTATAAAGGCATTGTTAAATACCATGAGTGCATTATGCACAGGGTTCAGAAGTACACTACATACAGAATGCAGGGTTCAGGAGTGTGATACATACAGGGTGCAAAACTTAGTAGTGCGCTATATACAGGATGCAGGACTTAGGTGTGAGCTAAATACAGAGTGCAGGACTCAGGGGTGCACTATGTACAGAATACATTTGTCAACCAACTACTATTCAGTTACTAGACCCTTCATTGTACAGAGTTGTACAACACAGTACAAGCAGCAAAAGAGCCCAAAATATCCTGACTCTGTCTTTATGACTCCCAGTTTGGCTTTATAATGCTGACAGTCAGTCATTAACAGGCCTACGTCACTATTTCATTCTTGTGTTTGCATAGCTCCCAACTGTTCCTAATTTCAGAGGACTGTCCCTCATTTGGAACAAAGTCCCTCTGTCCATCTTTCCTCCTCATTTGTCCCTCATTTTGGTCTGATCTACATAGTTGTATATAAAATGCACTATTTATCTATCAGAAAGTGTTTCCGAGTGCTAAACCTTTCATCCAATTTCTAAAATGCTGCATTTGTAAATGCCAGAATTTAACCAATCATTTTTTTCAGTTCTCCTTTAAGAGGGGCTTAGCAGGGGGTGTATCCTATGCCCACATACTTTTGCTAATAGGTGTCCCTCATCCCATCTCAGAAAGTTGGGAGGTATGATATTTGTAGAGTGACAACAAATCTGCATATTTTCTTTGCAATTAAAGGACACTGACTGAGAAGTGAGAACTATTGAAGTATACATAAGTCCAATCTAAACGTTCACCCTTTACAGTTTGGGAGTCTCTAAGAGGGGGCACTGAATGCTGATGGTTGGTTGGTGATCAACCATTAGATCAGCAGCACCCCCCTTAGAGAAACCCTTTAGCTCACAGTCCCCTTATACCAGTGCCCCCTTCCTTATCAGTAATGCCTGTCAGTGCCCCCTATCAGTGCCCATTATTGATGCCCATCAGTGCCCATCATTGCTGCCTGTCAGTGCCCATCATGCAGCCTCATCAGTGCCCATCAATGCATCATCAGTGCCCATCATTGCCGCCTATCAGTGCCCATCATTGCCGCATATCAGTGCTGCCTGCCAGTGCCCATCATTGCCACCTATCAGTGCCTCCTATCAGTGCCGAACATTGCCACATTTCAGTGCCACCTATCAGTGCCCATCATTGTCGCATATCAGTGTCCAACTGCCCATCAGTGCAGCCACATCAACGCATATCAGTGAAAATTACTTATTTGCACAATTTTATAACAGAAACTGAGAAAACATTTTTTTCATAATTTTCGGTCTTTTTTCTGTTTGTTTAGCAAAAAATAAAAAAACAAGTCACAATTAAATACCACCATAAGAAAGCTCTATTTGTGTGAAAAAAAAAATGTAATATGGGTACGTGTTGTTACCATGCAATCTTTTAGACCCCTTCACACTGAGGCCGTTTTCAGGCGTTTTAGCGCTAGAAATAGCCTTTAAAAAAAGTCTAAAAATTGCCTTCCATTCTTTGCAGTGTGTCTTTTCACACTGGGGCGGTGCGCTGGCGGGACATTACAGAAAGTCCTGCAAGAGCCATCTTTGGGCTGGGTTGGGAGCGATGTAAATAGTGCTCCCAAAACGCCCCTGCCCATTGCAAGGAATGGGTAGCGCTTCCGAAGCACCTGAAAAGCACTTCAGAAGCACCGACAAATTGATCTTTTTGGGGAGGTTTACCCAAAAAAACGGCCCACTAGCGTCTGAAAAACCAGTGCAAAAGCGCTGCTAAAGCATGGCAAAAACGACCACCACTTTAGCGCTGTTTTAGTGGCGCTCTGGTGTGAAAGGGGTCTTACTGTTCTGAATTGTCAATTTACATTGTTATTGTTGAACCAAAATTCTTTAGTAAGAATAAAATGCAAAATGCATTGAAACATTTCATCTCTATCTTATCTTCTAAACATTTGGTAGTCATATCCCAAAAAATTCTAAGAAGTATCTTTTTTTTTATCTCATGGATGAAATGTGAGAAAACAGAAAATTGTATCATACTTACCGTAGTTTTCTTTTCCTGGTGACTATCCATGGCAGCATACCTGTGACAAGCTCCGCCTTGGCTCCTCCCTCAGGACTAGTGAATATTATAAAAGAAAAGGGCTATAGCCCTCCCAGCTTTCTACATAATATAGCATACCGAGGATGGGATTGTATGCTGCCATGGATAGGCACCAGGAAAAGAAAATTACGGTAAGTATGATACAATTTTCTGTTTTCCTGGCGCCTCCATGGCAGCATACCTGTGACAAAATAACTAGCTAAAATGGGTGGGATGATACATAGTAAAAGATTTATTTGAGAAAAGGATTCAACATAGGCAAATTCCTGCCTGGTTAGTCTGTGTGCCACTTTCTACAGAAGAGAAAGCTGATGGGTCTATGGGTCTACTCTGTGATCATGATTCTACCCTTTAGATTGTTTTGATAGATATGTCTGCTCTGACTGTCCAAGAAGCAGAAAACAAGTGGGGGGCATACAGCCCAACTGAAGAGGGGCCCCCTAGACCTGTACACCTTCTTAAACAATATGATTATCTATGGAACTATTGTACTGGAGCAGGGATCTGTAATCTATCCTCAGCTGCAGCAGAACCACATGTCCCATGAGGTATTGTAAAGCTCGGATATTCTAGACATTATTAAGCATAATGAATACTGTAGTTCTAGAATGGCCGGAGGGCCACATTCCAGAGGACTCCATTGCAAATGATGCTTCTCTGCCCCTGTTTTTTTTTTTTTTGAGTATTACAAATAGGTTAGATGAAAAGTCTGAAGGGAGTTGTGGCTGTAAAACAGTGTCTAAGTACAAAAGTAATGTTGTCTTCGTGAAGATCGAAATTGGATCTGAAAAGATCAGCAGGGCCCAAGGCTCGGAGATAGTAGTGGAAGAGGAGAACTTAGGGATAAATCCATGTACCGTTCAATCTTATCCAAGCGCAAAAAGAAAATAATATTATTGTCTTCTAATCCCAGAGCCTGAAGCTCTGATGCCATCACCACAAAGACGAATAGTTTCTAAGTGAGATTCCACAAGGATGCTGAATCAGAAGGGGCAGAAGGCTGTTTGGATAAGGGTTCCAGAATGATAGAGAAGTCCCTCTGTTTTAACAGGTGGGCCTATCTTCTTGTATGCATTGAAGAATTTGATTTATTAAAGGGTCTTTGGCCCATGTCTTGTTGTCATATCTGAGATTGCCACCAGCTGTACCCTTAAGATGCTTAATGCTTATCCTAAGTCATGGTCTGCTTGCAGGAATTCAAGGAGTTGGAAGGAACAGGGTATGTCAGGATTGAGGAAGTTTTGATGTTAGCGAAAGATCTAAACGTATTACAAAGCTTGTTATTCATATTGTTCTTTGAAGGCTCCTGTGGTTTGAGCAGAACCTGAAACAATTTTAACCAGTTCCACACTGCCTACCGTCTATTTATGGCGGCAGTGTGGACGCTGGGCTTTAATCGCCGTAAAAAGGCGGCGATCTGCGAATGGCTGCTAGGGGGCACGCGCCGCACTCCTGAGGAGTGTGCCCGCGGCTCGGACGGACCCGATGTCTGCCGGCGAGCCGCGATGAGCGGCCACAGGCGAAGAACAGGGAACCGCCGATGTAAACACGGCGCTTCCCCGCTCTGTTAGTGGGGGCATTGGAGATCTACTGATCCCTGTCACTGGGATCAGTTAGATCTCTCATGCCCGTGGTAGCCCAGCCCCCCACAGTAAGAACACACCCAGGGAACATAGTTAACCCCTAGATCTCCCCCTGCAGGTTAACCCCTTCACTGCCAATGACATTTACACAGTAATCAGTGGACATTTAAATTTCTGATCGCTGTATAAATGTCATTGGTCCCAAAAAAGTGTCAAAAATGTCCAACATGTCCGCTGCAATATCGCAGTACCGCTAAAAATCGCAGATTGCCGGCATTACTAGTAAAAAAAAATAAAAAAATAAAAACCCCAGAAATTAATTCTCACCATCCGTAAATGCGGCCACTTTTGCGCAAACCAATCAATAAACGCCGATTGCAATTTTTTTTATCACAAATATGAGGAAGAATATAAATCGGCCAAAACCGGTGAAAAAAAAAATTTTTATATTTTTTTTTTGGATTTGTATTTTAGCAAAAAGTAAGAAATTTGTTTTTTTTTTTGCAAAATTGTCGCTCTTGTTTTGTTTATAGCGGTGATCAGAAATGACGCAGAGGGGATCAAATACCACCAAAAGAAAGCTCTATTTGTGGGAAAAAAGGACGCAAATTTTGTTTGGGTACAACATCACACGACCGCGTAATTGTCAGTTAAAGTGACGCGGTGCCGAATCGCAAAAAGTGCTCTGGTCCTAACCTGGGAAATTCTTCCGGGGCTGAAGTGGTTAAAGGAACCGCCTAATGATTAAAGAGTCTGTTTTTAGATTCTAATGTGAAGGCTCAATCTGCGAGAATTCTGATGGGTGTAACGCCTTGAGCCAGAAGGAAGGGTATCAGAGGAATATTTACCGGAGGCCCTAGGGAATCATGAGATTAAGCGAACATGTAGTTCGTGAAACGCGTCAACCTTTTTGCCTAATGGCTGTGGATGTCCTCATTTTTTCTGCACTTTGCACTTTGAGGATTTACCAATAAATTTCACAACTTCTTTCAAGTTCCGGAGTGCATTCAAAATCTTTGTTTTCCTGCAAATATGGCAGGGCTGTTATCACCATTATTGTTGATGTTGCAAGTCTTGAGAGAATTTAAGGTAGGAGGCCTGAGGAGGTCTAAATTAGATTGCATGCCCAAGGACTTGACAGGGCATTTATTTCTTCTGCCCAAGGGTGAGGTAGATGTGAAATACCAGCTTGGTATTGCTTTCTGTAGCAAAAGGATGCAGTTCGGGAGAAGCCCACTGGCCCACAATCCAACCGAATAATTTCAATTGTAGGGACCATCTGTTGGGGTCCAAGAATCCTTGGGATAGGTGATTGCCTCTGTGTTCGAAGTGGGCTGGAAGATAGATTACTCTTAGGTCCTTCAGATTCCCCTCTGCACAAATGAAGATGGGTTCTACTTCCTTCAGGAACTGTTGTGGGTTCCGTGATGTATGTATAATATTGCGGCTCCATTGTCTTTCCAAATCAGAACTGATTTGTCCTTGATCTGGGAGAGCAATGCTGCCAATGCGAAATAAACTGCCTGGATTTCCAGGATATTTGCGATGATGCCTGCTGCATTAAACGCCCATCTTTCTTGAACCAACGTCAGGCTACAATGTGCCTCCTAGACTATTGCATTGGCGCCTGTGGTAACTGTGGTTCAGAAGACATGCCTTAATGGACGTGGCTTTACAAGCATCTCCCTCTTTGTCCTCTAGTGCAGACCCCTGTGCATCAAACTTGTTTGATATATGGACTGGTATAGATGGATTTACTTGATTGCTTCAGGAATTCTAGATAAATGTGCCTGAGGTATCCATGTGTCCATGGGACTTTCTGGATACAGGTAGACAAAAAAACGTTTTAAGTTGAGTTAGCTCGAGGCTTTTAGGTAGGACCATATCCTCACTCTCCTTATTTTCGGAATGATCGCCCACACCTTCTGAAATGATAGGGACACAATCCCATTTGCTGTATTGAATAAGGCATCTAAACTGGAGAAAAGATGACTCCTTTGGTGATTTACCACCCAGCCGTATCTTGATAGTGTAGGCCACAGCCTCCACCTGTGTTCCACTAACTGGGCTGGATCTTTTAATAAGAGGAGCATATAATCTCCTTAGCGATAAGGACTGTGACCCAGTTCTCATAGAGAAGCTTGGATAGTGATCCGAGCTTCTGTGAGGGCTCTGAAAGAAGTGCAAGGTCCGAAGGGGAGGCTCTGGAATTGTAAAAGGACCTATTTGGTTGAAAAACCCAGGTACTTCTGTAACAGTTATATTACGGGTACATGCGAGTAAGCATTCCTGAAATCCTGGGTACTTCCAATTCTGTTGTTCTGGGAAATCAAGTCTGAATTTTTTCCTGTGACAGAAATAGTTTTCTGTAACCTTCCTTCAAAGAGTGTTTTACCATCAAAGTATTTAGGTTAGGTTTCCACTACTGCGACCCCGGAGTCATGCAATTTAGAGTGGGACTCTGATGCGACCCTGAGTGCAGCTCTGACTCAACTTTACACTCTCTGGATCAAGAGTTGCATTAAAAGTACTGCAAAAACCTTTTTTGGAGTCGCTGCAACATGAGTCTCACAGATTAGAACGGGGACCATTGAAATACATAGATTTTCCCTTGTCATGTGACTTCACATGTGTCAAGTCGCACAGCAACTCGCAGCAGTATAAACAGAGCCTTACACCAATTTTGGTCTGATGCCATGTCAGCTGCCCGTAGTTCTAATCACAATGCCTGTATTGCTGTTACAAGAAGTGTCATTGATCCTGTGAATTATTGAAATGTATCCATTGCCTTCTCACCAGTGAAGTTTGCTGAAAGCTATAATTTGCCCAAAGCCTGGCCTATATTTTCTCTAGGGACATTCGCAGAATTTCTGTTTCCCTGTATTCAGTTCATGTCCATGGCTTTGGATACAGATAAGGCAATTGCTGGCTTCCAGGCGTTTGCCCACCATAGGTAAGCTCCTTTCAGTCAGGGTCTGTTCGTCTACCTAGGATCCTCCATTGAGACTGCAACATTGATTTGTGAGATGAAATTCTTTGCCACTGCTGCGTCTACCTCTGGTGGACCGTCTGGTATTGCAGAATCTTGTTCTGACAGTGGATACATTTTCTTAGGCAAATGAGAGAAAAAAAATGTTTTCTTTTGTTTTTGTTTAAATGACATCTCTGATATCCCCCCAGAGGAAAAAAGCAAACCTGCTCAATTAGAAATGGGAGGTACATCTTTGACTTTTAAGATGTAGTGTTCCCAGCCAATATCTGGCCTTACAGCCTGGACATAGGGGTGAACTAAGGAAGAGTTGACATCCGAAGGTCAAGCTTTTCTGAGCTATCCTTAAATGGCCATTATCATCCTGATGTCTAGGAGGGATACTGGCTGCGTGGTGAGAGGATTCTCTCAAGAATAGGCCAGGAAGCGTTAACTTCTCTGGAGGAGGTTGAGCTAATTACTGCACTGGAACTGCTGTTGCTCATTCTGATATGCAGCTTTTGCACAACTTTTGAGCAGGTTGGTTACCTGTTAACCATCTGACTCTCTGTTTACTGGACAGAGTCTAAACCTCGGTTTCCACTATTGCGACCCCCACAGTCGCACGATCTGGAGTGCAACCTCGATGGACCCAAGTCACATCAAAGGATGGAACCAAGCCATGCAGGAGTCTTCCCAATGTCGCTGACCTTCAAAGTCGCATGTATGGGAACGGGTGCCACTAACCACAATGGGCTGTGATCGGTCATGCGATCCGTACGGTAAGTTGCACCAGTGGAGACGTAGACCAAAGCAACTTTTGCAGACCAATTCAGTTGGCAATGGGGTGGCCCCACATGCTCGGCATTTTTAGGCATTTGAGAATTAATGAACATGAAGCACTGTAACTTTCCACAGATGCACCCCTTGGCGCTTGCATGTAATCCTGATCTGGACGGTCAGCTGGTTTGGGCTTTTATCTGTGGCTTTATGTTGCCTTGATGTCCACTTGGACTTCTTCTGGTGCACTTGGCTGAAATATATAAACGTACCAGCCTAAGTGCTCTCTTTTTTTTCAAACTTACCTGGACAATGGTCCTTACCATTTCTTTTTTTTTTTTAAAGTTGGAGAGGGTCTTGGTTGAGTGGTGTACAGCTCCTGATAGGCAGCGGACAGAAAAAAAGCAGCTATATGAAAAATGTAGATTGAAAAGGAAAGCGAGATGAGAGGAAGAAAAGATGAGGGCTAATGAATGACAGGTGGGAAAGGAAGGATAACACAAAACAATAAGATACAGCTGCATAACAACAAAAGGGATCACACAATCCTATATACACAATCCTATACCCACAGTTGATCCAAAGGAAGGCGAAAAACCCCAGCAAAGCATGATCCAATTCACTAAAGCAGGGGGAAAAAATTCCTTCCTGACCCCCCGAGAGGCAATCGGATGTTTCCTGGATCAACTTTACCTATAAATATTAGTACCCAGTTATATTATATGTACATTAAGGAAAGGAAGTGAGACGGGATGGATGACAGGAGAGAGACCTGGAAGGGTAAGGCAAAGTAAAAATTAGATACAGCTGCTTTCTTTGCTGCAAGCCTGAGCAAATGCTAGTATATAAATGCAGAGAGGCACTCTTACTTAAGAGACAACTGCTGTCCCAAAAGATCCACAGAAGGGACCCCCTACCTTATTAGCGCTTTTAGCTGCCAAGGAATAGGGACTGCACCTGGGAGAGGCTCAAACCCAGATGGAAGCTGCCGATTGCAGAGGTAAGGACATTAGACCATTATTCACTGACCATGAGTTATGAGGAAAAAAAGGAGAATGCTGGGAGGGCACTACACTTTTCTTTTATAATATTCACTAGTCCTGAAGGAGGAGCCAAGGCGGGGCTTGTCACAGGTATGCTGCCATGGAGGCACCAGGAAATAACATATATCATACAATCATTCCAAAACACAACACAACGCATGTTAACATGAGAAAAAATGAAATTGCACCAGGGCACCAAGGTGCAAATGGGCCCCAAGAAATATGTAGTAATTTGATATTGTTAACTGTGGCCCTCCAACTTCATTCTACTTTTTTACACTGTGGACAACAAAAGGTCCCTGGAAATTGTTTTGTGGTTATTTATTACTACATCACTACACATAACTCTGCCTCTTTTCAGGCCCTGGTCAGTAAAAAATTGCAAATAAAAATGTGCCTGGATCATGCAAGTTTTGGAACAAAAACAACCCTTGAATTCAACTTGCCCTTGAAAAAGCACTGTCACCTTGCCCATACAGGGCAGCTGACTGTTGATACTGTGTCTAAAATGAGCACCAACCAACCCCCTTATACTCTTATACAACTGCCAAAAAAAACCTGCACTTCTAGGTGTGCGGAAGCATGTGACCTGTTCCCCTGTCATGATGTCCTGCCCTAGCAGCCAATTGCTTAGCACAAGCATTGTTACGTGGCCTGAGGGATGTCACCACCCCCATGGGTCTCTGACAGAACCAATTTAAGTACGGGCTACAGAAAAGCAAGAAGCTGCAAGGGAGCCCAAGTAACATAAGCATATTGGGGTCACGGGATCCCCTTTTTAAAGCCATCTATACAGGGAAAGATGACAATGGAGGTAATTTACTATGGTGCTCAGTGCCGCAAATGTACGCCTGATGGCTATTTTGCGCCAAAAGCAGCAAATGGCACTAAATGGCGCTAAATAGCACGCAAATGGAATTCACAATAGTGCTGGCAGCAAAATACTCCCAAACTCAAATTTACTATAGAGCCCGGGCAATGGGCAATCCTTACTCTAGTCAGGACCTGGAGAAGTGAACGTGGAAATAACGTTTAGAGCATGATATAATCACCTAAATTGTACTAAAATATGCAGTATGTTGTTTGAAGATAATCTGCTTTTAAAGTGTGTGAAAAAGTGAGTTCTACACTGAAATATCTTTAAAAGTCTGAGAAGAGATACATTTCCCGTCTTTTTACAACTAGGTGCACAGCACGGCTGAGCACAACTGAGCATGTTCAGACCTGAATTTCTCCTTTTCATGTTTAGATTAAATGTATCTTTCTCTCAAAGAAACTGTCCTTGCAACAATGTTGATTTTTCATCATCTATTTTGTTTTTAAGAATGCTAGAATGTGTAATGTTTTCATATTTTGGCAAAATATTTTTTTCTCTGTCACTTTCACTTGATCTCCATCTCACAAAAATATTTCCCCAAACTCTTTTTTTTTATTCTTTCCAAATGATGCTAATTTGTGATATGTGTACCAACATCAGAAATAAAAATGTAATTCCCAAAAATCAGAGGGTAACATTACTATTCTACACTCACGCACCAAGAACCACCAAATATCACAGAATAAATCAAGAAGAATAACTCCAGACTAATGTAATTCCACCACCTCTATGTCTAAAGAAACGCTGTATATATGTGTAGGAGGGTTCCATGTGTAACAGCTTGGTGGCTCACAATGTAAGACAACTGTCTACAAACATTCAGTTCCTGATTTTGAGTCCCAAGCATGCTAATTCATGTGGAGATGTTGTTTGTTCTCCCTATTTTGTTAAACCACAAACAATACCCTTGCTTATGCAAATTTAAAATGAGTCCCATTTTTTATTTTTTCCAAATGATCCTAATTTCAGCCCAAAAAATGTGACGTGTACCAACATCAGAAATAAAAATGTCAGTCCCCAAAATCAGAGGGTAACATTACTATTCTACACTCACGCACCAAGAACCACCAAATATCACAGAATAAATCAAGAAGAATAACTCCTGACTAATGTAATTTCTATATATTCCAAGAAATACAGTATCTGTGTATTTATGTTTAGGAGGGCTCCACATGTATCAGCCCCGTGGCTCACAAGGTAGCACTTCTGCCTACGTTCGGGCCGAACTTCCGTTGTTCGCCCAATCCCTGAATTTCGAATATTCAGGGGTGTTTGCCACGACTTCAGTGCCGCCGAACACCCCATAATGGACATGTAATGCACAGAGCGGAGCCAGCATTACAACGGGAGATTGCGTCGAGTCAACATTGGAAGAACAGAGGGAAAAGACAGCAGAGAAGACACGGCAAAAGAGCAGAAGATGGCACGGAGAGGGAGAAGAACTGGCAAAAGAGCAGAAGACCCTGCAAAAAAGCAGAAGAAAGAAGACGCTGGAGGAGGGAGAAGAGCCGGAGTGGAGAGAAGAGACACTGGGGCTGCCTTAATAAAATATTTGAAAAACCTGTGTAGTGTTTTTTTCCCCACATTTTTTTTAGGTGAATGGGTAGGGGTAGATGTACCCCATACTCATTCTCATAGGGGGTCTGGAATCTAGGGTCCCCTTTTTAAAGGGGGCTCCCAGATTCCGATAAGCCCCCCCGCATGCAGACCCCGACAACCACCGGCCAGGGTTGTCGGGAAGAGGTCCTTGTCCTCATCAACACGGGGACAAGATGCTTTGGGGTGGGGGGGTGCAGGGCTCTCCCTGCCCCAAAGCAACCACCCCCCATGTTGAAGGCATGTGGCCTGGTACGGTTCAGGAGGGGGGGTGCTCGCTCATCCCCCTATCTTGTCTGGCCAGGATGCATGCTCGGATAAGGGTCTGGTATGGATTCTGGGGGACCTCCATGCCATTTTGTTTTTTACATTTTGGCATGAGGGGGCCCCTCCGAATCCATACCAGATACAAGGGTCTGGTATGGCTTTGGGGGGACCCACGTCAATTTTTTTTTACATTTTGGAGTGGGGTTCCCCTCAAAATCAGACCAGACCTGAAGGGCCTGATATGGACGAGGGGGGACCCCACATCAATTTTTTTTACATTTTGGCACGGGGTTCCCCTTAAAATCCAGACTAGACCTGAAGGGCCTGGCATGGATGGAGGGGGGAACCCATGCCATTTTTTTCTGTATTTTTGATTAGCTGGATTTTGGAATTTCACACTATAATATTGAATAATTACATACCATTGTATACATTTGAAGAGTTAAATTTCTGTAATCAATCAAAATGATCTAAATTGCATAATTTTGCCTGCTGACTACAATGCTATTTATTAGGAGGCGATTCCATTGGTGGGATTCTAACCCAGCTTGTCAAGTTTTGAATGTAGGACAACATAGCACTACACCACAGACCAGGGCACACTCATACATAGAAAATACAATTACTAATGTTGGATTCTTTTCATTCTATACAATAATGTTTTGCATTTGAGGAATTAATATTATGGTAACAATTATGCTCATGTGGCAGCTAACAGCTGACTAAACAAAAAAAACTGCCACAAAAAATGCATGGGGTCCCTTCAGGTCTAGTATGGATTCAGAGGGGACTTCCCCCAAGCCAAAATTTTTTTAAAAAATTACGTGGGGGTCCTCCTCAAAATCCATACCAGGCCCTTCAGGTCTGGTATGGATTTTAAGGGGAACCCCGCGCCAAAATTAAAAAAAATGGCATAGGGGTCTTCCCCAAAATCAATACCAGACCCTTATCCGAGCACGCAGTCTGGCAGGTCAGAATAGGAGGGGGCGAGCGAGCGCCCCCTCCTGAACCATACCAGGACACATGCACTCAACACGGGGAGGGTGCTTTGGGGTCCTCCCCAAAGCACCTTGTCCCCATGTTGATGGGGACAAGGGCCTCTTCCCGACAACCCTTGCCGGTGGTTGATGGGGTCTGCAGGTGGGGGGCTTATTGGAATTTGGAAGCCCCCTTTAACAAGGGGGCCCCAGATCCCTCCCCCCCCCATGTGAATGAGTATGGCGTACATTGTGCCCCTACCCATTCACCAAAAAAGCTGTGAAATGTAAAAAAAAACAGCCGGTTTTTGACAAGTCTTTTATTGTAATATAGCTCTCAGGTGTCTTCTTCCGGTGTCTTCTCTCCCGCTGCCATCTTCTCCTGGTTCTCTGTTCTTCCTCACCACCATCTTCTGTTGCCGTCTGGATTGGATTTTGAGGGGACCCCCACATCATTTTTCTTTTAAATTGTGGTGCAGGGTTCCCCTTAAAATCCATATCAGACCTGAAGGGCCTGGTATGGATTTTGGGGGGAACCCCATGCCATTTTTTTTCTAATTTTGGTGGGGGTTCCCCTAAAAATCCATACCAGACCTTAAGGGTCTGTGATTTTTTATCTATATTGCCAGGAAACAGCAATAAATTACAGCCACAATCAAGTTTAAATTACATTTATCCTTTAGAAATGTAATTTTGCTCTGGCACTGTTCTAAACAATGCACAGATGCGCCACTTTGCATGCAGACTAAGGGGGGGGGGGGGGGGGGGGGGGGGG
>BLSH010028219.1:242742-270032 GCA_018402905.1 Glandirana rugosa | reverse complement strand
CTTGATCTGCAACTCAAAGCAGCGGTATGTAAAATCTCTAATTTCTGCTATCTGTCCTCAGAGCAACAGCACAGACAGCAGTAGTAAAGTAATCTATCTCAGGATGCAGGATCAGGTCTTAAAATGTCTCAAATCTGTCCCTCAAGCTTTCAGCTTCCTTTCCCTACACTAACCCAAGGAGCATGTGACTGCAGCACTGTGACTCCAGCTTATAAAGAGGCTGGGTCACATGATGCACTGGCCAATCACAGCCATGCCATTAGTAGGCATGGCTGTGATGGCTTCTAAGGGCAAACCAGTGAAACGCTTGTTGATTGGCTGCCCTGCAGCTTCTCAACACGTGGAGTACAATAGCAGAACCCCGGACCGAACCCGAACGATTTTTGAAATGTCCGGGTCCGGGTCCGTGCCACGGACAACCGAAAGTTCGGTACGGACCCGAACGTTACAGTCCGGGTTCGCTCAACACTACATGTTAGTATAATTTTAAAATTTGTTTTCAATACCATTAAACTGGTAGCTTTGATAAGATTGTTAAGCATAGTATTGGAAGATCAGACATGAGTATAATCAACCATGAGGCAAGACATCCATAGAATAAGTACATAGTATATAGCTAACCTAATAACAGATATAAACTGTCCTATTTTCATGTCTTTTCTATAACATTCATCTATACGGCTTAAAAATTTCTATGAAGAATGCATTTCACCCGATGGTTAATATACAATTGTCTGTACCATTATTTGTACCTAATAAAAAAGTTTGCATACAAAAAAAATTAATTGGTAGCTTTCATTAAAATGATACCCGGTGATCCTTATATTCCAGCTCTTTGTTCGGGCACTTGTTTTTATGCAGTGACAACTGTCTTCCGGTTGTGTTTATGTGTTATCACCCTGTCACATGCATCCCACATAGAGGTTGCAAGTGGCCATGCCAACACACATTGCACAGGCATGGTTCACCATTGTCAAGGATCAGGTTCTGAGCAATGATGTGCAGCTGATGCTAATGTCATTGTATATAGGCAGGAAGTGGCTGAAAGGTATCAGTAGCACTGGAATGCAATAAAGGATAACAAAAGGTGAAACAAATGGAAAAATAGTAGAAGTCTATCCCTGGTTCACAACTTTCCCGCCTGCCACTGCATTGAATGGGCTATCTCTGAAATGCCACATACACAGCTGGTGCTGTAGCTGTTTTCCATCTCTTCAGCTGTCATAGGGAGAGGAGTAGACAAAGGACACTTGCAAGGCTGTGATTGGCTGCTGTGCAGCCAGGGAGGAAAAAGGACTGCTGGGAACTGCATGGGACTAAGGGAAATATAGTCCCCAGAAGACATCTTACCACTAAGCCAAGGATGGAGCAGGACTACAAGTCAAAGAAGACCTGAGAGCTGCAGCAGGAAAGAAAAGGGTAGGAAGCCCAGAGATTGTCATTCCTGGGCCCTGAGTCATCTGTGATATCTTTAGCTCCTTGGGAGATCATCATTGCCAAGTGCTGAGTCACAGCCAATGTCACTAGTTCCAGACAGATAGCCTTAGAAAGCCTGAAGACGGTGATTGGTTTTTGGGGTTCTGTACACACATGGGGTATCCCCGTACTCAGGAGAAGCAGCAGAATCTATTTTGGGGTGTAATTTCACATATACCCATTGCATGTTTGAGCAATATATGATTTAGTGACAACTTTCTGAAAAAAAAATGTAATTTCCCCGAAACTTGTGGCAAAATATAAAATATTCAATGGACTCCACATGCCACTCAGCAAATAGCTTGGGGTGTCTACTTTCCAAAATGGGGTCATTTGGGGGGGGGGGTTGCTATCTGGGCATTTCATGGCCTTCGCAACTGTGATAGGTAGTGTGGGGTGAAGGCATACATTTTTGACCTTAGAAATCCTGAAGGCGGTGATATACTTCTTTAAAAGCCTTTAAAAGCCTTTACAGGTTACTACTTTAGATCTGCAGAGGAGGTCTACTGCTAGAATTACCCTTGATATGACATTCGTGGTGATACCTCACATGCATGGTGCAATTTCTGTTTACACTACGACACGAGAACGATGCTTGCGTTCACCTTTGCGCGTGTGCACGGGGGGGACAGGGGTGCATTTTTACATTTTTTTTTAATTATTCTTGTTGCATTTTATTTTATTTTTACACTGTCCCTTTCATCTTTTTTTTTTCCTATCATTTTTATTGTTATGACGGGAAATTTAAATATCCTCTATGATAAAAATAGGTAGTGTCGCATGTTTTTTTTTTTTAATTTGGGGTCTATTAGACTCTGGATCTCTCTTCAGCCCTTAAAGCATCTGACCACACCAAAATCAGTGTGATAAGATGCTTTCCCAATTTCCCAATGGCGTGGTTTATATCCGGCGAAACCAAAGTCATGAAATGCTTGTAGCCTCCAGTGTCTTAGGCCATAGAGATGATTAGAGCCATTCTAGTCTTCGAACAGCTCTATGGTCAGCTGTCGGAACCATCCGCTGCATTCTCGGGTTCCCCGGTGGGACAGGAGAGCCCGATAAAACCATGGAAGGCGGCTGGGGGGCGTTCACTCCCACTGCTTGTAAAAGCAGTCTAGCAGCTAATCAGCTGCTAAGATTGCTTTTACATGAAAGCTGACCGCCAGCTGAAAAGAATGATACCTAGATGATACCTATACCTGC
The DNA here is from genome assembly GCA_018402905.1 of Glandirana rugosa. NCBI lineage: Eukaryota > Metazoa > Chordata > Amphibia > Anura > Ranidae > Glandirana > Glandirana rugosa. The sequence goes on along the minus strand of BLSH010028219.1, from coordinate 267,353 downwards.
AGGCATTATTCTGGTATAACCACTCTAAGACCAGCAACATACTAATGTGTCGCTGGTCCTTGCTGGGCATATGTTGTAATGTTCTTTTTTCCATGCAGCCTTGTGGGTTAAATTTTAAAAAAATAATCAATCGGTGGGTATGCCCACCATTAGAAAACCTCCCTTCATCCACCCACTTCTAATGCTGGGCATAGCCTCTTTTTAAAAATATGTACCAGAGCATAGGGGCAATCCACCCCAATTTCCACCTCTGCCCCTATGCTCTGGTATATATGCTCTTTTTTAACTGTGGTGATGAAATCACCTCCAAAAGTGCTGGAGTCGCTACTTTATGTATGGTGGGAGCAAACGCTGTTGCTGTCACCCTACATAAATCAGTGCTGCAGCTGGCATACCTGAAAACCAAATAAAGATTAATAAAACACAGTAACATAAAAAATAACATTCCTGCTAAGAAGAAAAATAATAAAACATTACAGGAAAACATTATAAAAACATTACATACCTGCAAAAAAAAACACGATAAAAAACAGTAACAAAACATTACAGGTATGCATAAAAAACAATGGAGAGCAATATAAAGAGAATAGAGAGAAAATCGAGATAGAAAAACAAGAAAGGTAGAACTGTTTTTGGCTTTTATTATTTTATGTATTTTTTTTTGGTTTTTATAACTTATTTTTTTTTGGTACGCTTTTTTTTTTTTAACAGTAGTTCCAGGTTGGGGTCTCTCAAAATGCAGTGACATCTTGGAGACCCTGTGACAGTGTGCCCTATTCCTGTGTAGTGCTGTTCCCAACGCTAATAATCAACTAGTGTATGGTAGCGCTCGAAACAGTCACCGATGCAGAGACCAGGCTGGTCAAAACAGTAGCGGCAATAAAAACGGGTGTCATGCCTGTATCCGCGTCGTCTGCCGCACAACATCTTTTTTGGGGGGTTTGGTTGGTAGGGGTACCAGGGATGGCATGTGCTAAATGCCGGCGATGCAGCCGGCTCACTGCATTTGGATTGGGAACATGGGGTGCAGAGTCAACTGGACACAGAAGGGCTCTGACAATTCCTTCCTGGAATTGAAGGAGAGATCCAGTCCGTCCTGATGCTTTGTATAGCACATAAGCATTCAGCATAGCCAATTGGAATAAGTAAACAGCCACTTTTTTGTACCAGCCTCTGGTCTAACAGGCAATTAAGTACGGCATGCTTAATGAGAACCTGTGACAGCTCTTCAGTTCTATTAACCCTCACTAGAACTAGAAGACAGAAGCTCAAGGGAAATATCACACTGAAACATGACATATTGGATGGGAAGTTCTGAAGGAACCAGCATTGGATATTGATCCTTGGGGCTGAGTGGAAGCCAAATGTCCACACAAGCGTTCCCTGACCCCCCATAATAGGTGGTCCAGGGGCTCTGGTAAGGGCATATCCTTATTGGTGGAGGAACTCTTCTCACAGGGTGTGTTGGTGTGCGGTGAACCGTTGATGCTGTTTGGTGCACAATACATGAGGGAAATTTATACTATCCGGTCACACCACTATTGTCTTGATGGATGAAACTATGGACTTTCACCAACTACCTTTTCTATTTAATGCGCGCTAGTTCATTGTTTTTATTATTTGATTGATCATTTTATTTGAATACATTTTATGAGGGAAAATTGCACGGAGCGTGCATCAGAGGTGGTCCCACTTTGACACTTTATTTTGGAATGATTTATTATGTATTTTCTATATTGTTTCACATATTTTCACATAGTTACTTATATACACAAGCTCAATATATTTAATTTTAATTAAGTACGGCACCAATAACTGGTCGTTGAGGTCCACCCCTCCCATATTTCGGTTACATTCGTGGACACAGAGGGGTTTCTCCACAACACCAGTCGCCATTGTAATTTGGACAGCTGTGTCTGCGTGAAGGGAGGAAAGAACAAAAACATTCTTTGTACAGTATCCCTCCACTTCACCGCAAGCAAATTACTACTTCTCAAGCAGGCTGTCTCACCCCAACTAAGCCGGGATTCTACCAGCCTTTGGGGGAAGCCCAGCGATTAGGTCACACAGTGCCACATGAGCCAATTTGGTGATCAAACAAGTGACCAAAAAGTGGCACAAGTAATTGTCCACGTACAAATGGTACCCCTTTCCTGATAAGGGTGACACCAAGCTCCACACAATTTTGCCAGCGCTCCCTATGTAGTCTGGGCATCCTTCTAGCTCCACGTGACTATCTTTGCCCTCATCAACCATAAAACTAAATGTATAGCCTGTGGCCCTGTCATAGAGCTTATACAACTTGACCCCGTATCTGGCCCGCTTGCTGGGGAGAAACTGAAAGCAAGACGGCCAGAAAATTTAATCAGGGACTCGTCCACGCACACAACTTGGTTGGGAATAAAAATTGCTGTGAACTGCTGGTTGAAGTGGTTTATGAGGGGCCAAATTTTGTGGAGCCGATCATATCCAGGGTCACCCCGTGGACGACAGAGTTCATTATCGCTGAAGTGCATAAACCGCAGGATCTGCTCGTATCGTGTCATGGTGAATTGGGTCAGTGGACCAATATACCCGCAATTCAGGTTCTTTATGTATGTCCATTAGGAGGGTAAGGCCCAAAAAGGTCTTAAATTCTGAAACCGTAATTGGTTTCCAGTCTCTGGCAAGTGACAAATGGGGATTAGCAGTGATGTATTGACCAGCATATAAATTGCTTTAGTCCACAATAGATCTATAGAGATCATCGGTGAAAAACAGTGATTAAAACTCAATGGCCCTGGAGGGGGCGTGGCTTGGACGTTGAAGGCGACGGACGCACTTCTGGAGAGCTCCGGAGCTCCAGGAAAACATCCACGAGCATCCTTCATCTAGAGCAGTGGTTCTCAGCTCCGGTCCTCGGGACCCCCCAACAGGCCAGGTTTGCAGGATAACTGAAATACATCACAGGTGATATCATTTGCTACTCAGTGATTGCAGTGTTCTAATCTGCATCTCCCCAAGGTAATACTTAAAATCTGGCCTGTTGGTGGGTCCCGAGGACCGGAGTTGAGAACCACTGATCTAGAGGCACCAGTGAGTGATAAAAAACACTCAGGGAGCATCCCCTCACAGTCCCCTACAGCTGGGTGCAATTTAGACGAAATTCGGCACGGGGCACCGCAACGCCCGGAAATCGAGGCCGCCGCTTCCCTCGCGACTAGGCCGCAACACTTCTAGCCGCCGCGGGGGCCTCTAAATTTACTCATAAACATCATCCCTACCTCTGAAGCCCACGAATAGCACAGACTATACAGCCCTTGGGGCATACGGGACCTTGCCATAGGCTCCGTCAGTTGCTAGGCCTCACCACTACAACAGCCTTGATGACGCTATAAATGAGCTAAGAACCCAGAGAGCAGCAAGCGATGACCAGCGAACACACGGTCACCCCAATAGCAATTGACAAAGAACACATTATCAACAAATCGCCATGTCCAGAAAACGACAAGGTGACTGTAAGCCAAAAAAACTTACTGCCTATTTCCATTGGCCAGAACATCGCAGAGAGGGCACTGAAAGACCAGAACGAATCTCTCACTCCAATCACTACTGACCTGCCAGACGCAAATGAAGAAGGAGCAGAGAGTCTCCCCCAAATCACAGATCTCCCCCCCAGCCCACCCTGTTCAAGCCCGGCAAAAGCAAGGATGAGACTGGACTCTGAGGACCCTTCGCAAGGGGTAAGTGCATTCTCTCCTCAGCAAAATCAGTTTAAAGCGCACACTTCCCCTATTGCAGACTTCCCTACCACCAATCAACCTGTACAAGACACGCAGATGAAAGACATGCTACTAACGCTTCACCGCTCCATGCATGAAGAATTCGTTAGCATCACCCGCAAATTCTCTAGGGACATATCTATAATGGGAGATAGAGTTGACCAAGTGGAAACAGCAATCACTGACATAGCTACCACAGTAAACGACCTTATAGACGCACACATTCGTCCCTATCGGCAGCTAGCAAGGCATTACAAGAATTCGGAACTCTATCCTACTACAAAGTCAACCCATCAAAATCCCACCTACTGGATATAGGCCTAGACGCAACATCTAGAAACCTAATCACCTTACAATTCCCATTCCAATGGGCGGACCGAGGCATTGAGTACCTGGGCACAACGCTTACCAGCAACCCAACAAATCTCTTTAAGGAGAACTTCCAACCTTATAAAGAAAAATTTCACCAAGCACTCAAGGAACTAAGCAGACACAAACTGACGTGGTTAGGTAGACTGGCAGGGTTCAAAATGATCGTTCTCCCCCAACTCTTGTACCTATTTCGTACCCTACCCATACCAATACCGCCAAGGTATATTTCATCACTTCAGGCGACTTTTCAAAGATACCTATGGGCTGACAAGAGACCCAGAATAGCAAACCGTTGGCTACATAAACACAAAAATGCAGGCGGCTCAAGCGTAGTGAGCATAGCAGACTATTACTGGGCAAATATCCTAAACCAAACAAAAGAATGGTTCCTCGCCAAGCCCACCATGAGATGGGGTGAATTAGAAACACTATACACCCCAAAGAAACACTTAGGCACATGGTTATGTGGTATACATCCCAAAACCAGGCTAAGTAGTTCCCTTCCAATCACAATGATAGCTACAGTTAAAGCCTGGCATAAATTAATAGACTGTAAATGGACAACCACGAGCACAACTGACCTCAACCCCACGATAGACATAATAGAAGAAATCATCCCTTATATAAACCTCCTGGCCCAAATGAAACAAAAATCGATAACCATAAACCGGCTCCTTTCAGACCAAAAAATAAAATCCTATCAAACAATAAAGGATAAATTTAGCTCCACTGGAAATCTCACACTTCCAGTACCTTCAATTGGCAAGCGGCATCAAAAAAAACCCACAAATCAGAGCTAAAATCACCACTCAAATACACACATTCCTGTCGCAAAAAAGTGAGGGCGTAAAAGGGATCTCGCTTATTTATAACACGCTCCAAGAAAAAACAACATTTACTCACTCTCCTCCATTCACCCAATGGGAAAGAGACCTAGGCAAAGCATTCTCAGGGGAAAATTGGCGCACAGCAATAAAACATACTTACGCTGCAACTAAATGCTCAGCACTTTGGGAAACAGCACAAAACATACTCCAAAGGAGATACATGACACCAACCAAACTCGCTAAGTTTCATAAATCAGCCTCCCCCCTATGCTGGAGGAAATGCGGTGAACGGGGGTCACTTATTCATATCCTATGGAGCTGCCCCAAACTAACACAGTACTGGGAAGAAGCATTCATTACCATCTCACAAATCATAAGACAAAAGATCAAGCCATCCCCTGAACTAGCCCTGGTTAACTTAGGCATAGATAAATTTCCACCAAAATATAGAACAATCATCTCACACATTTTACTAGTAACCAGATTTCATATAACTAAAAATTGGAAAGACCCAGACCCCCTAAAATTCCGAAGAGTAATAGAAACAACTCACACTCACTCTAAATATGAAAGAATGATAGCAATAACAAATAACTCACTAAAGAACACGGAACGCGATTGGACACCGTGGAATGCCTGGTTTCTAAATTAAGTTCAATGATTCAAACAATATAGCCTCTCAGTTAAAAAGTGGAGACTAAGACAAGAGACAAAATCAAACACACAGTTATCTATACAAGTTAATCACAATTACTCTAGCCTAATTATCTTACAACACCCTTTTCCCCTCCCCCCTCTTCTCCCTCATTCCATCCCTAGTCCCCACCCCTCCCCCCTCTCCCCAAGTTACATTACCACACCCAGCCTAGTAAGGAAGAATGTGCCTGAACACAACACACAATGGCCGGAAGTAAGCATAACCCATATATGAAGGCAACGCAACGTAGCAGCAGTATAGCATAACACAAACACCAGAGCCCCTCCCAGGGCACAGTTTTGTTCCCAATAGGGGTGCCAGAGGGGGACCTACGACTAGTGGTTTAAGCTAGTACTGCCCCACCAGACCTAACGAGCTAATGCAATAATCTCATGTCACAAGAAAAACATGACTGTATATGCAACCGGCACAGCTATTGGACAGCTAGTGTTAAATGGAAAGTATTCCTCTCAATGTATCTACAAGTGAATAATGGCACATTTCTGTTATGTTCTGTTTTATAAACCAATCGAAACTAGTTCAGCGATGTAAGTTTAAGCTGTATTCCTTTCAGCCGGGGAATGCCCCAAAGGCTGTGTTTTGTACTATCTACCCTAAATACTTCAATAAAAAAGAGTTAAAACCGAAAAAAAAAAAAAAAATCAATGGCCCTAATGTACACTGTATTCAGCTGAATTCTGGGTTTGCCAGTGAATAGGGGAAGTACGGGTGCTGCATCAGTGGTGGGTTGCCAATCAGGGTTTGCAAGCGCTTCAGGAAGGGCACTATGGGCTCTGCGGGCCTGTGGTTATCTTTGTCTCCGTGGCTGCGGGACACTACTTGTGCTAGCCACACCAGCTTTAACTGCACTTATGGGACTCGCCACGCCACCAATGGTTACTGCAGTGCTGGTTTGTCTATGACCAGGATGTAATAGGCCGCTGGTGCTTGCCAGGTCACCAGAAGGAGTAGCGGCACTAGTACTGGCTCTCTGCTCCATACGAGAGCCCTGCGGTTCTTGCACCTCAGTGACAGCAGAAAGGGATCTGGTATGCCTGACCTTAGCAGGGAACAGAACTCTGTCATCAGAGCTATCTGACAGGGTGCCACTGCTGTCTACTGGTTCATATACTGAGCCTGATTCTGACAGTGGAGCTTCCCCATTGCTTTGGATTTGACATGTTGGGCTCTAAATTTATAGGTACACTAGTGGGACACACAGGCAAAAAAGCGCACCTGGTTGCCAGAGCCTGTTTCAAGTCGCTACCAAAATCACTATCAGATTTCGCAGGGATCGGACGTGATCTCTGCGAATGCTGCAGATATGTGTATTGTGGTTTGTAAGTGTCAGCGATCTATTGATCCTGCACTTCGGTGGGCTAGACTGGGCGGAGGGGCTAAATGCAGGTATCTGGGCTGATCCCGCTAACGCCACATTTTTCAGAACACCAATCTAGTGGGGAAGCTAATATAGATCTGATCAGATCACAGATATTGATCTGATCAGATACTGCAATATCTAACACCTATCTAATGTGTGTGTGTGTGCGTGTCAGAATACCTAACTAACTGGCCCTGCCTGGTGTTTACGCTGACCCTAACGCACGCTAAAACCTAACTGAGGTCACCGCCGGGCAATCAGGGTTTAAAACCTATAAAAGGTATATAAATATATATATATATATATATATATGTATACACGACGGGTAACCTGATCACCTGTGAAACTTATACAGTGATCACAGGTGACAGGGCCAATCAAGGGGTTAAAAACTTTATTAGGGGGGTAAGAAGGGGTAAGGGGAGGTATTAACACCTACCTAGGCCTACTACTACCTGCCCTAAAACGGATTTGTGTCACAAGTGACACAAGTACAGCGATCAATGAACTATTTGATCACTGCACTCAGTGATACAGTGACAGGGGGTGACAGGAGTGAAGGGGTTAACTGGGGGGGACAATCAGGGGGCGATCAGGGGGGTGGAAATTGTGCCTATGTGTACTGGTGTTAGTGTAGTGTTGTGCAACTCACTTTTCTAATGTCCTCTCTCGATCGGAAAAGGAAGGAGAGAAGGAGAGTGACATCACTTCCCCTGTCTGTGTTTACAATACACAGACAGGGGAGGCATTCCATTCACCAGGACCGATCAGCAGGTATAGACCAAAAACCATTGGTCTATTCCTGTGTATTGAACGGTCCTCTAGTGAATCGGACCGTCATGCCCGCGCTAGGGGCGCGCGCGCACCCCCTGGCCTCAGCCGTGAGCGCCGTTTATAGACGGCGTTTCGTGGGACGCTGCCACATTGCAGCAGTAAATGTACGCAAGCCGGCCAGGAACCTGTTAATAATGCTATAGAGGTTGTAATATAGATCCCAGTTTCAGTGTTTGCTGATAATACCAAATTATGCAAGGAAATAACTTTTAAACAGGATATAGCATCATGGACAAAATAGGAAGTTGGGTAGCTACATGACAGATGAGGTTCAATATTGAGAAATGTAATGTGATGCACATGCAAATTACACATTAAGAGGGGATCTCCTGGGAGAATCAGTAGTGGAAGAGGATTTGGGGGTGTTTGAAGATCGCAGACTTAGCAATAGCATGCAATGCCATGCAACAGCTAACAGTGCTAGCAAAATGCTGTCATGCATTAAAAAAGGAGATACAGTACTTTGCAGAATTTAATAATTCTACCTCTTTACAAAACACTGGTTTGGCCTGAACAGTTCAATTTTGGTCACCAATCCCGAGGAAAGACGTTGTGGAATTAGGAAGAGTTCAGTGAAGGGCAGCAAAATTAACAAAGGGGATGGAAGACCTCTGCTTTGAGGGTCAATTATGTTGATTACAGTTATTCACACTGGAGAAGAAGCACTTAAGAGGTGACTCAAAGGTGACTTCAGTAACTGTAATAAACTGGTAATCTAAGGCCCTTGAAGAGGACACATGGACATGATTTGAGGTTAGAAGAAAATATGTTTAACTTTAGATCGAGGAAAGGGTTCCTTACTATTAGAGCAATAAATGTGAACCTGCTACCCCCAGAAAGTGTTACTAACCGAGAATGTCAAAATTACATTGTCATATACTGTTGAATAGAATAGTCTTTAGAACTGTGAACAAAGAGTAGTACAAAAGGATGTAGCCCACCACAGTAACTCTACCAACCCAGAATTGTCAGCTCTTTCATACAGCTCCCTCCTTTTACAGTAGGATGGCTGGGTTATCTATTCCTTCAGGATATATAATGCATTATAGGTCTGTCTCAAACCTATGGTTGAGGCAAATTGAAGCTTTATCCCTATTTTAAACTACTCTTCCATTTTAGTAGCCACCATTTTGGGAATTTTGGGTGTGACCAAATTTTGTGAGACAGTGGGTGGGGCTTAAAAGGGTATGATTAAATTAAACCTGAACCCTTTCTGCTATAGTATCAAGAGAGTGTAAAGCACAGAGGGGTTAGGATTAGAGTTCAGGGGTCAAGATCAGGTAACACCGAGAGTTAAGGATCAGGATTAACACCCGGAGTTCAGGAGTCAAGATTAAGTAACGCACGTAGTTCAGGGGTTAGGATTAAATAATGCACAGAGTTCAGTGGTCAAGATTACATAACACACACAGTTCAGGGGTCAGGATTAGGTAAGGCACAGGGTTCAGGGATCAGGATTAAGCAACACACAGAGTTCAGGGGTCAAGACTAAGTGTGACAGACCCAAACAGGACAGGGGCTTTTGGAGAGGACTAAGGGCAAGCCTCCTACCCACTGATTATGGCCCATGGAAAGAGCAGATAATTCTATAATGATGGATAACAATGTGATGAACGCTGAGAGCGTGGTTTGGATTCATTCTCTGAATAAGGACAATAAATCTTCCCTTCTGGAGTGGATGGAAAGGTGTAATATTAATCTTGCACAGGTTAATGGTCAGAGGGAAAATGGTGGCCCTCCTGCAGACTGGGTTGGAGAGGCTCCTTCACTTGGGACAAAATTATTTCTCAATAAGATCCCTCAAGAAATCTATGAAGATGAATTAATTCCACATTATCAGAGCGCTGGAACATTTGTCTTTTGATGACTTGTATAGTGGACAGAATATACAATTTTGTATCTCTCCCAGTGTTGCCTCCTAGGAGTACATACCCATTCTTAATTGTGTTAATTGAGTCACCTATTGTTTCTGTCTTTTGACTAACTCTTGGAGGTATCTATGATGGGATTAGCCTTGTGTCAGATCTACTTCATTATCTAAACCACCCTTTTTCAGCCAGGGTGCCCAGGCACCCTAGGGTGCCTTGAGGTTTCTTCAGGGGTGCAAAATGCCTAAAAATTGATCAAAAATTGTATACAAGCAAGCAGGTGGATCAAGTCTGCCTTTTAATCACAGAAAGCCACGGGTTTTCATTATGCACCATTACGACGCTCTAGGCACTGACATCCTAACAACCAATGACGTCATCAGTTGATAAGGATAATGTCTGTTGTCTCCACAGCATCCTGGCTGCACCCTCCTGCGCCCCTCTCCCTCAGCACTGGGGTCACATTAGCTGACTGATGGAGAAAATTAAGGGAGAAGAGAAACATAGGAATACAAGTCAGTACCAATATGGAAAAGTGTATTTTCTTTGGAAGAATAAATCACCTCGAACGTTTGATGTCTGAATTATGTTAAAATTATTAGAATCGTTTTTTACATTTTAGAATGGGGTGCCTCAAAACTGTCCATAATTATAAAGGGTGCCTTGAGATTTGCTATAATTTTAAAGGGTGCTTTGGCCAAAAAAAGGTTGAGAAACACTGATCTAAACCACTGTATGATGTTTGGGTAAATATTTGGTTTTATTGTTCATGTAGTGACTGACCTACTTTTGAAGTGTATAAAAAGCTGTATTTCTGTTCAATAAACAGTCTTTATTTTGGTTCTATCCCAACATCTTGTCTGTGTACGATGCTTGGGGTAAAAAGGGCTGGTGTTAGCTCATGATCTTCTCAGAACGGTTTGGAGGGCAGGAAGGAATGTGTGGAGGAAGGAATCACCCAAGCGGGGTGCCAAAGCGATAACACGCAGAATTCCAGGGTCAGGATTAGGTAATATACAGAGTTCAAGGGTGAAGATTAACTATTGAACAGAGTTAAGGGATAAGACTAGGTTTTTATGGGCACTTTTTGTTTACATGAAACAATCTGTTTTTTTTTTTGCTGTAAAATTACTTAGAACCCCCAAACATTACATATTTTTTTAAAGCAGAGGTCCTAGAGAATACATTGCTGGGTCTTGCTATTTTTTTTCATGTCACGTGGTATTTGCGCAGCGGTTTAACCAAACGCAATTTTTTGGGTAAAAAATACACTTTTTTGGATTTTTAAGACAAAAAAACACAACACATAACCCAATTTTTTGTTAAAATATAAAAGGTGATGTTACACTAAATAAATAGATACCAAACACGCCACGCTTTAAAATTTAGGACGCCCATGCAATGGCCACAAACAATGTAAATTTTACTATCCATAGGCAATAGCAACATGTTACTAACCTTGTGACAGCAATAGGCATGTGACAAGTACTCTTTATTGAGCAATCTGGGGTTAATAAGATCCTTCCTCTGCACTTAAAAGAATTCAAAACACCAAGATCTGTGTGTTTGAATACTTTTGATTTTTTGGAAATGGCACCAATGACATCCCGGTAAACCAGTAGTGATGTCACATCATCGCTTCCGGGTTACCATATTGGAGATTGGAGTTGATCGAACCTCTGGAAGTTTGGGTTCTGCTGGTTCGGCCGAACTTCGGGACAAAGTCTGGGTTCGGGTCCGGACAGAACCCGAACTTTGACCCGGACCCCGAACCCCATTGAAATCAATGGGGACCCGAACTTTTAGGCACTAAAATGGCTGTAAAAAAGTCCTGGAAAGTCCTAGAGGTCTGCAAAAGGGAGGAAAATGAGGGTAAGGGTCGGACAAGTGCCCTACAAATAAATGGGGAGAGGGAAATAACTTAAAAACATTTTTAAACAAAAGTCACATAAAAAAAATCAAAAATGGAGGTGGATATGGGTTTGTCGCCGTTGCACGGGAGGGCGCAATTTTAAAGCGTGACATGTTTCATGTCTTTTTACTCAGTGTAACATTGTCTTTTATATTTTACAAAAGAATTTGGTTATGTATTGTGTTTTTTTGCGTTTAAATTAAAAAAGTGTATTTTTTTCCCCAAAAATTGCGTTTGAAAAACCTTTTTGCAAATACCGTGCGGGTTGGATAAATTCTGGGACACCTGTTTCCCAGGGACTGATCCTCACTACAGGGACCAACCTTACTTTATAACCCTGTACCGGCGCTTGAGGACTCCCCCGGAGGAACTGGATAATGGGACTTGGGCAGAGTTGTCATAGCCCCCTCACGCCAAAAAAAAAAATAAAAAGCTACATAACACAAGGATGTTGATAAATTAGCGGGGGTAACAACAACTAGTAAATTAATGTAAACACCAGGGTCAGAAGTCAGAAGCCTAAGCAAGGTCAAGGTCTTATGGTCCTGCATTGGACAGCAGTTCCCACCAGGCTGGCTCTGAACCTACCTTGTTTTTTCTTGGATGAGATAGTCACAGACCTGTCACTTTGGAATCACTCCACCATCTTGTGTCACTTACTTCCGTGCCTGAGACCTGTCCTCTTACATATTCCTGGCCTAAGGCCTGTTACCTGGAATATAGAATATCCAGTCAAAAAGCATTTTCAAAATGTTACTGCAAACCGTTAGTCAATCACAATGGCACAATGACATTTCTTCTTTACCAAACAACAGTCATTAGCACAACTTCCCAACAGCAGTCTTTTTTGTGCAGAGCACTCGGTATAATCACAATACCATTGCAGTAATTTTCCCCAATGTTACCAGACTCTTTCCACAAGAACGTGTTCCACTATCACACATAAGGGGCTCCTCACTTAGGCCATGAGTATGGTGGTCAGGGCTCTCCGGTGTTCGGATATCAGGGCTGGTGACCAAGTGGTGGTCCTTAGGGCAGCTCTTGAGCAGAAGAAGCAGCTCTGGAGGTTAAGAGAGGTAGAAGAAAAGGCACCTCTAAGTGTAATATGTAAAATGTATTGGGTGCACACACGGTTAAAAACACTTACAGTAGGGAAGATTCTAAATACATAAGTAGTACTGTAATGTGGATTCACATTCTTCCATCTGAGTGGAGCAGGCAATTCTGGAGAATATAAGAACACAAAGGAGAAAGCCTCTAAGTGCAGCAGTAGGTGGTCAGTAGTGGCGCACAGAGGGTTAACACTTATAGAATAGATGTTGAGTACAGGCGTGTACTGTAGTTAGTCAGGTCTCTGGCGGATCCTCCCACGCATGGGGAGTGAATGGAACCGGCCTGCAGCTGACATCCGTCGTCCAATGGCATGCTGGTGTGTGAGGATGCAGAGGTGACTTCCTGGTTTCTGTTCCCGCTGGAACACACAAGGCTGTGCGCGTCTGTCAAGGGCGGAGGGTGGTTACATGTTTCGGAGTATGCGTGGCTCCTTCTTCAGCTGAAGAACACACACCAGCACGCCATTAGACAGCAGATGTCAGCTGCACCAGAGGATCCACCAGAGACCTGACAAACTACAGTATACTCCTGTACTCAACATATATCCTGTAAGTGTTAACCGTCTGTGCACCACTACTGACCACCTACTGCTGCACTTAGAGGCTTTCTCCTTTGTGTTCTAATTTTTTCCCTAGAATTGCCTGCTCCACTCAGATGGAAGAAGTGAATCCACATTATTGTACTACTTATGCATTTAGAATCTTCCACACTGTAAGTGGTTTTAACCATGTGTGCACCCAATAAATTTTACATATTACACTTAGAGGAACCTTTGCTGCGACCTCACTTAGGCCATGAGGCCATCTTAAACCAAACCACGGGACCTGCTAGACAAAGGTCGGGGTGGCAAGGTTTCTCCATTTCCCCTTATGTGTCCTCTACTGGTAAACCTGGCAGTTCAGCCTGCAGAGGGCTCTCTATCTCTCTCTACCAAGCACCAAACAGTATTTTGATGACCTGGGATGTCCTGCTTCCATACCCCATCTCCTCCAGACTCCACCTGCAGCTGGTATATAAAGGGGCATCAACTCCACCCTCTGCATCACCCAAAGAAGGGCAACAGATAAAGGGCACTTACACATGCCAACAAAGGCTGTCCTATTTCCTGGAGGAGATCAGCAATGGAGTCAGTTAACAAATAAAAACCCACCCATGTTCTTGGCTACAGCCCTTCATGTGCACCAAATGCAGTAGTATATGTGCTTAGACACACAGAAAAATTTACAGTGTTGGAAGACTCAGAGAAGAAAGGGTGCACTAGCGAGGAACATTCTGCCAGTTGAACCCTCAATGCCTGTCCACACCTCAGACAGCCAACCACAACACTAATGATCACTGACCACCTGGCTGGATAAAGCTGTTGCTGAGATGCCCATTACAATGAAAAGCAAGAAAGCAAACAAAGTGTGATATAATCCCAACTTATTTTACACCCACCCACTCCAACTTATCACCTACCATGGTAACAAAAACTGTGTGATATTGGCCATTCAGTGGCTCTGGGTTCCCTCTAGTTCACCAGTCACAGTGACAAGACATGTGGTAGCTGTGACACTGCCCAAATGTTACTCCCACTACCATGACTGTGTTTAGATGATAACTGCTGGAGGGAGTCCTGGGTTATTGATAGGTAAGTATTGCACAGCATTTTATTGGAGCTTAGGTCATATTACAGCTTTTATGCCAAATTCTATTTAAAATCAAACAAAATACCATATAAGATAAGCTTTAAAATGAGCCTGCATGATGGATACCATTTATACATCTTAGTTACTTTATTTCCAGCTTTTTTTCTGCATTTATGCAGCTAAATTATTCAGTATATGTCACCCAAATATAGAAAAATTGAAAATGATTTTGTTTATTTTATATAAATCAACAGAAGTCTTAAAAGTTGTCATTCACACACCATATACATGATAAAATGGTACAACAAGATCTCCAGTTGCATAAATATTACAGTAGGACAGCACTTCTGTCCCCCTTGACAGTTTGTAGTTCATTAGCAGCAGCATTCACAAGCCATCTGACAGTTGGCCAGAATACTGAGCTAAACTAGAAGATAATGAGGTTTAGAGCGCATCTAAGAGGAAGAAGAGATCTCTGGAGGATCGCCGGATTTACAAAGCAATTTCGAAAATGCTTTAAGATCTGACAGTTTGTAATGCCTCAGTAGCAGGCAAAGTTGGGCTTTTTCATCTTGTCTGCAAATACAGGATATAGCATAAACAAGTCAAGCAAAAAATATGCAACCCCATCTGTACGGCACTGGACAGTTCAGGAGTGAAAATATTGCCTTTGCAGTCTGCTCTCACAGGAACACATTGGGTGAATAGGGCCTATGAGTGGGGTGCAATTGTCAGAGAGAGGCCAAGTGGTCAGGATAACAATGAATCCTCCATTTCAGAAAATCATTTATACAATAAGGAGGAATTAAATATTTACATTGGTGTTGCCTCCTTCCGTGTCTGCTACACTATGAACTCTGTTGGATTTTACATTTGTTTGACTTTTTAGAGGATGCAATAAGGGTACGATGACAAATTTGCAACAAGATACTTGTTAAGTGGGAAAGACTGGCAAATATCAGAAGAAGAACCTGTTCCTTACGTGCCCAAGAGATGTAAACATGCAGTGGCTGGTTCAGTCTGCCAGGATCCACCTATCCATTCTCCAGGACAATCTTCAGCAGTGAATTTCTCACCACTGGTGCTCCAATACAAACAGCAACCTTCCTGCTCACCCCTTGATGCACACTTCAGCAGGATAGCAAGAAAATCTTCCAGACCCCAGGCTTAGGCTTCAATTTGGCAATAGGTTTTGCCAGGAAGCAGGCCTGGGAAGCACAAGCCTCCGACACCCAGATCCTCTCCTAGCAGTTAGGAGAGCTTTCAGAAGTTCACACCAAATATTTATATCCTCCACTAGTATATATCTGTGGTGACAAACCTCTTAGTGGTTGGTCAGGGAGATATAAATATTTATAACTTAGCATTATTGCACCTTCTCACACTATTGCCAGTGATACTCTCCAACAGCAGGCAGGATCAATCAATAACACTGATGAAGGGACCTGGCCATAAGCAGGTGTGTCCTTTTCCTAGTTATGTTGGTGCTCGCTGAAGAAAGACTCAGCATGAACTGATAGCTCTCCTTTCTACAGATTTTTCCCTAAGTTCAAATTTTTGTTTAACTGTGCCTGCTACAAGGGGGTTTCCCCAGCAATAGTGTGGAGTATGAATAATTATATCTCCTTGGCTAACCACTAGGAAGTTTATTACCAGTGATGCATGCCCGGAGAAGGGTATAATTATTTGGATGAATCGTTTGAAAAGCTCTCTTGCATCCCAGACTTTGCCTTGGGAGGATGTGTTTCCTGACCTCATAGTCCTCCTACCTAGGGAGAATACATGTGCTTGAGAAAAGCAGGCCCAAAACTTGGACCTGAAGCCAAGCACTGCCTGGCCAAAGGCATTGCCCAGGCGGAATGATCCTCAATCCTGGATAATAGCACCAGGGGTGAATTTCTGCTGTAAGAGGGGTGTCTGGATTAGCTGGGTGCAAGTTCCTCACAGGAAGTCTAATGGCTCATTCAGAAAGTTGAGGTACTGCTTACTACATCCTAGCAGCACTAAATTCAGACTCAGATCTTCCCTGCTTAGGGCAGGGCCTAAACCTGCTATTTAAGTTTTTTTTGCAGGTCAGTGACACACAAAGTAGTCAGCCAAGATAAGTATCACGGACAAAGCACCTTCAAAAACAAAGAAGTAATTGCTCCATATATATGTAGCACTACTCCCATGAGGGCCGCTTGAAAGATTCGTACTCCAATGGTTGACCGGACCTTTAAAATCCTCTGACATCTCTGACACTCTGGGTTCCAACATCCTTGTTGTAACAAAAAGCACTTAAAACACACAAGTCAAGAAAAAGTAGTTGAATCTTATTTTACTGAAGGATTTTTAGTTTAGGATTTTATGAAAACTCAGTAACTTACAAATTACACCTGCTGAAGATTTGCTGAAACAAATAACCCTGACAGCAGAAACAGTGAAAAGAATAATAACTGAATGAAATCTAACACAAGCATATATATGCTGAACCAGCAAATGCTACTTGGGTTGAGCTCTATGGTTTCAGGCAGGAGGAGGGCAGAGGAATGACCAGATTTGTGTCAAATTACTCCCTTCTATTTCCCGTTACCACAGTCCCAAAGAACCGTATAAACACTGTATTTAGTTCAGTTCACATAATTTAACCTTTAAGCCTGTAGACTCGCTTGTTTGGTAAATAGAGTCCTGGATGAAAGTATGGGCCCTTATTGCACCAATGGATTTAATCTCTTGAGGGGGGGTATGATGTAGTCTCATAGAAGAAACGAAGGCCTTGCGTCTTCAGCTAGCACTTTGGTGGTGTGCTTGAAGTGTTCTGGCAAGCAGAGTGATTTAAAGTATGCTTAAGGTGTCCTGGCAAATAGGGGGAACTTGCCTCTACCCAGCAAAAGTAAGTGTAGCACAAAGTCCTACAGGTTTAGTCAGGGAAACAAGACAACGGTGTCTGCATGCAGTGTCCTTTGTTACAGGAGGATGGGCGAGTGCCCGCTCACCAATCCCAGCTACCTTCAATATTGATGAGTGGCATGAGGGTTCCGCAGCAGGCCTCTGCAGAGTCCAGCTCAAGGGATGGGGCTCGACCCCGTGTTGCACCGTGCTGCAGCCCAGCTGATTCTGTCATGGATGTGATGATAGCGATCTCCAAGCTACCGCTGAACAACCAGAAGTGGCTGGCAGTGGATGCTCCTGCACCCGATCACGGTGACTCTATTTTTTCTGTTGCACAGGCTGCAACTCGGCGGCAGCATCATCTGACATCTGACACCGAGTCACTGCTTGCAGATCCACGCCGTGTTCACAATAGAGTGATTCTGTCCCCACACAGGCTTTTTATTGCCTTTCCCATCATTCTGTCCTACCTCCCCAGCTGACTGGGATTTGTAGTCCATAACAGTCCGACTGAGTATAGAACTTGGATCTTCTGACTACATGTCCCACGATGCTTTGCTCCATTCTTAGTTCTCATTCACCGTGACTGCAGGATGTGAGGACATAGAGTCCAGGTTGGGCACTAGGAGAAAACAGCTGCAATGTAGCAATATTGCAAAGTGTCTCCTGAATATGCAAACAATAGTAGCCAACTCCTTGCATCCTGTTTCCATCCTGACAGCTTTCTTGTTAACATTTACAATTATCCTAATAAAAAAATGTTCAATTTTGGATGAAGTAGGGAACCTTTCAGAAATCTTTACAGGTGTTTTCTGCTGTGTACATTGTGTTAGGGAGATTTCACTGTGTATTGGAGACACAGGAAGAAGTGAAAGCAAACCTGCCTAAAACTCCCAAAAGAGAAAGTCCCTCTTAAAGAGGTTGTAAACCCATATAAAAAAAAAAAGCCTGCAAGACAAAGGCATAATGAGCTACAATGCATCGTATACTAGCTCATTATGAAATACTTACCTTAGATCAATGCTGTTGCAGCGTTGGTCATAAAATGCCCTTCTTTTTTGGTGACAGCAAAATCATTTTGAACTTCTCATCACTTACTAGGTAAAAAATGTTCAAATAAAAAGGATGAATCTCCCCAGCAGGAACACACACAATAATCAAAATCTTGAAGGGGCTTGACACTTTCTCATACTTTCACACTCTATATAAAGCAAAAAAGAAAATATTTTGTCTTTTTGTCTTTGCTTTAACATTGTACTTCATCACTGCTAAGCAGCTAACGATTTTTCTTGACATATTTTCAGACATTCATAAGCATCTTAATAAATATGCCAAATAAAAAAAAAATTCTTGAACCATGTTTGTTTCTACATTACATTCATTCATGCCTTCCAAATCAAATGGTTATCTGACAGCTAGAAAGCTATCTGACGTGCATTTAATCTTCCGATACTTTTCTCTTTTAAAAGAATTTTCTAAAGAAACTTTATCAAGCTTGACAAATGTTAATATAAAACCTATGTTACTCCAGAACCTATGGCACCAGCATGACCTGGCATCAAGCCAGTCTCTGCACCTGCACAGCACCAGCCAAGCTCTTCTAAACACTTCTGAGCTAACAGCTTGTTTTTTTTCACTGAGCACTTAAGGCATAATTTTTCAAATGTTGTTTTGGAGAGTTTATTGGAGCTAATCGCGTACACCCCAAGAGAGGAACAGTGATGCAGGCCCAAAACGAAGCAGGAATGAGATAGTTCAAGTAAAAGATACCGAAAAGATCTAAAGCCACCTGGCTCGCCTGAAGGGTAACGTAAGATTTTGTTGAAAAGGAGCAGAGTGAACATCTGTTTTCTGCTCAAGCCACTCTGACAGTTCCCGCTGAACAAGTAAAGCTTGTATTATCAATCATGATGGGATAAGCCAGATTTTCTGTTCCTCTCTAACTTTCTCCTTGTGTATCTTACTTTCCCTCTGTTCCTGCGATAAAGTACCTTGAACAGTGTGCACCAAAGTCAAACACTTACTGTCACTGATACGATATTAGGCAATATATTAAGGTAGCCAAGAAATAATTCATTTCCGGAAAAAAAAGGTTTGAGATAAAGAACCCCCACAGTCTAATATGGGTCTAATACACATACATACACATACAGAAATAGAAGATAGTATTGAATACAAAATAGACTTGTGTGGTGGGTGTACAGAGAAGTTGGAAGCATAAGTTCCACAGCTCCAGAGCACGAGGGAAGAACCCAGAAAGAAACTGTCCACAACATACAAAGTTGAAGTCCCCAATAAACTACAATACTTAGCTAAGCCACAGCATCCTTAAATTATTCAAGTCCCAAGACCTGGACAATTTCACTGGCTGAACAGCCTCTGTGTCCAACATCTCAAACTACCCCTCTGCTAGAAGGAAAGAGACACGTGCCCTGGCATGTGCCTGGGATTACGCATGGGTCCTTCTGTCTTTTAGCTGTGGCTCTGTTTGCTCTGCCAATGGGAAACCAGAGTTGTGCAGTATACACCTTGAATAGTACCTCATCTCCTAGTACTCCCCAGCACCACCTGTCTTCCAGCTGCAATCTACATCTGTTCAGCTTAAAGGATTTCCTGTGGACTTTGCCCCTTTGTTGGACCTGTTTACCTGAGTGTGTGCTATTCTACTACCGAACTGCTGAACTTCTGGACTTTAAACCTTGCCTGACTCCTAGACTACTCTCTTTGCCTGATGATTTTGGATTACTCTGCTAGTCTGTATATGACCCTGCCTGTCTCAGACCACTCTTCCGGATTCTGACTTTGTACCTTGTACAACAAACACAAAAGGGCGCCTCCATCTAGGTGTCACAATTTATTTAAAAAAAGCATAAAAGACAATCAGGCCTCATACACACAGACGTTTTTAACAGCCATGTTTTTGAGCATTTTTTGCAGCTCTGCATGTTATTCAATGGCCCCATACAAACACTGCCATTTTTGAGCTGTAGATAGCGTCTGCGTTTGTGAGCTGAAAGCTGAAACCAACAGCCAGCGCATTCTGAAGCTGCAGCGTTAGAGTGTTTTTGATGCTGAGCCGGCAAAATGCTCACTAACGCGCATTAACGCTGTAACACCGTTAACCAGTGTTTATAGCGCCAGCATTTTCAGGTTCAGAAATAGCAGGGGAATGTTTTTTTTAACAAAATGCGACGTATCGCTGACGTGCATTAACGCCGATACAAAGCGCAGATGAAATCGCGTATTTGCACCAAATTTTTTCTGCCGACAGTCCCAACGTTACAGCTCGTTTTGTTAATATGCCCATGTATAGGAGGCCTTAAAGTACACTCACTAGATAAAAGTAGATCAAGGCTTGTCATAGACCCATATAAACCTCCATAGGATCACAGTGAGACTACAGAGCTCAGCAGGAATGTGGCTAGTTCAAGCAGAGTTCTTATTGGAAGTGCAGCTGTCAGACTTAAGGCTGGAACATAAGCATAAGCAGCTTCCAGAAGTGGCAAGATGGCTGTGGCTCCAAACAGCACCTCTCTCGGGTGGGTGATGAAAGGAAGTGGAGGGGATGTGGCTACAAGTTTCAAAGCAGACAGGGCTGACCCGGCCTGTCTGACTACGCTAACATCTCAACCCCCAGCCAAAGCTCCACTCTGGACTAAACCTTTAAGTAAAGGTAAGTAAATCTGTAAGTACCATACAGGAAGTATCCTTGCCTACATGCCTATTTGAGCCATATGTACCATATGACTGATTTAAAGGACGTTGCCTCTGACATTAAAAGTACTTTTTTGGAGCAATTTTGTATCTAAAATAAGATCTCCAGGCAGTCTCCTTGAGGCTGGAGGGTAGTGAAGAAGTCAGGTGCATGGAGAGATGCAACCATGCAGTCCTTATAATGGGTTTCAGTTTTGCAAATTCTACCACTGATCAAAAATTCAAAATGAAGCAGCACCTGCAGGATCTTAGCAACCCAGGTTCAAAGGTGTCCCAGAGTTGGTCGAACAAGACAAATGCACCCTCTGCTCTGCAATCAATGACCTGCTGTCTAGTCCTGCAGAATAGCCGGTAGATCTATAATGCACATACAGAGCATTCTAGCCAAAAATCCTATTCTGCTGGATAGTCAGCTTCCAACTCAAGAAAAACATGGCAGAAAGCTAGGGGCTAGAGCCTGCACAACTCACCTTTAATTGAATTTACAGTCAACATCTTCCAGGATCTCTCGCATACAGTATAATTCTACGGAATAGGAAAACTCTCTGACCACTTCATTAACTACTCCAAGAACATAACCTCACATAGCACTGGTGGTTTCTGTTTGGCAGCCTTTACAATTAGTTAAACTGTACACCCCTAAAGATCTTCACCACTTTTGTGCTTGACTCAACCTACCCACTATCAAATTCCTGTTAGTGCTCTGTACATTAAGTCTACCAGAACACTGGTAAGCAGACTGACTGTCAGAAGCCTGAAAGTACAACTAAAGGCAACATACACATTTTAGTAAATAGTCATACAAATACCTGAAAGTTGCACATGGTAATAAACATAATAACTGAAATGATTATTTTCCTACCATATAACTGCAATTGTGGTCTCTAATCCCTTGTTTATTCCTTCTTTGCCGTATAATGTTAGTGATGGTAGGAGGAGTTCTGCAGAGCTAGTACCGTATATACTCGAGTATAAGCCAAGTTTTTCAGCACATTTTTTGTGCTGAAAAAGCCGCCCCTCGGCTTATACTCGAGTCAGTGTCTGTGGGAGATGAGTAGATTCACATTAAACAGAGCGTGCTGCTTCTAAGAGCCAATCTGTGCATGAAACTGTTACCTAATTACATTGGAATGCAGAGAATGCTGAGAGAGGTGTCAGATTTTCAACTTGATGTCGGGAGGTGGGCGGGACGTATGGGTATTAGCTGTTCAGTCACGCCCACCTCAGATCTCAGTGAAGATCTGCAGCTCTCTCTCTCAGCATTCTCTGCATTCCAATGTAATTAGGTCAGTTTCATGCACAGAATGGCTCTTAGAAGCAGTGTGCTCTGTAGATTGTGAATCGACCTTACTCATCTCTTCTGTGTTCTGGCTAAAATCCCTGTGTAATGGCTGAGTCCCTATGTCCTGGCTAAAATCCCTGTGTCCTGGCTTAAATCCCTGTGTCCTGGCTACAATCCCTGTGTTCTGGCTCCCTGTCCCTGTGTTCTGGCTCCCTGTCCCTGTGTTCTGGCTCCCTGTCCCTGTGTTCTGGCTGCTGCATTTCCCACCCTAGGCTTATACTCGGGTCACTAACTTTTCCCAGTTCTTTGTGGTAAGATTAGGTGCCTCAGCTTATATTCGAGACGGCTTATACTCGAGTATATACGGTATGTAATTTCCTTTCAGTGTACTAGCTTCTATATCTCCCATAGGAAACTACATTTCCCAGAGTCCTCCTACCTTCTATTGTGCTCAGTCTATTTTACATAACACACACCCACCTGCCAATCAATAGCTGGGTGTGTGCTATGTAAAACAGTACAAGTAGAGTCCAGGCCCTGACAATCTGACTTACTCCACACTAGTACAAAAAGTTTGCCCAGATTCTAGCTTCCAACTTCTATTCCACCTTCTAACTCACCACAACTATGACACCTCTTCTCCCAACTTCTAGAAGCCACATTGCCATAAACCACAATGAGGATAAGAATGTCTGTTACTGTCCCAATTACAGTTACCAATATTTTTGCTAAATGTGGATGCAAAGATCCAAGCTAAGATCATCCAATCGCCTTCTACCACTGATCCCCAACATAGTATCTTCGGACCAGGTGGGCTTGTACAAAAGCTTGGGACAATACAATAAAAGTTATCAATCTGATCCACATGGCAACAAAAGGGATAGTGGAGGGTGTTCTCCTTACTACAGATGATGAGAAGAGTTTGATAGAGTGGCCCAGGACCATGTGACGAAGATGCTACAACATTTAGGCTTGAAAGCTAAAATGTTATCCAGAATCCTTCTACTATAGTCTTACCCCCATGCTAAGCTTTTACAATTTACTCAAGATTTAGGCCTGGTTCACACTTGTGCGATGAGGGAAACCCTGCAAATCCAGTGTGGGTTCCCGCATCGCGCCTGAATCGCCGGCCTTTCACCATGCCCTCTGCGGACCACTGCGAGTGTCAATACAAAGTTAATGACACCCCCAAATCGGTTTGCAGACTGCAGTGCCAACTGTGAATTCAGACAGGAATCGGATCACATGGGTGTGAACACCCATATGATCTTATTCCAGTGTGGACCATAAAAATGGTCCACATGCGATGCAAATTCAGCCATACAATCTGTATGGCTGAATTTGCATCGCACAGGCACCGCATGTGATCTGCACAGCAGTGTGGTGCCAATCACATGCGATATCTTACATCGCTATAGTGTAAATCGAGCCTTATTTATTACATGTACTTATGTACCTCCATCAATTCATGCAGCACTTTACACATATTTATTATACAGTATCTCACAAAAGTGAGTACACCCCTCACATTTTTTGTAAATATTTTATTATATCTTTTCATGTGACAACACTGAAGAAATGACACTTTGCTGCAATGTAAAGTAGTGAGTGTACTGCTTGTATAACAGTGTAAATTTGCGGTCCCCTAAAAATAACTCAACACACAGCCATTAATGTGTAAACCGCTGGCAAAAAAAGTGAGTACATCCCTAGGTGAAAATGTCCAAAATGGGCCCAAAGTGTCAATATTTTGTGTGGCCACCATTATTTTCCAGTACTGTCTTAACCCTCTTGGGCATGGAGTTCACCAGAGCTTCACAGGTTGTCACTGGAGTCCTCTTTCACTCCTCCATGACAACATCACAGAGCTGGTGGATGTTAGAGACCTTCCGTTTTAGGATGCCCCACAGATACATAATAAGGTTCAGGTCTGGAGTAGTGTTGAGCGAACCCGGACTGTAACGTTCGGGTCCGTACCGAACTTTCGGGTGTCCGTGGCACGGACCCGGACCCGGACATTTCAAAAATCGTTCGGGTGGGCTTTCAAGCCATGCCTGGGCTTGCAATGTCAGGCCCAAGCGAGTTGTGATGAGGTCTGGACTTGGAATAATACATAGACACCCCGTAGGATTTTGCCTTCCAGAGATTGTAGGTGGTCGAGACACTACAACAGTACCTCCTCACTTTCTCCTGAGGTCACTGTTGGACACTTCGAGACCACTTGAGGTACGGGTTCTCCCAATTCTGTCATGACCTTTTATTACCACCGGTGTGTTTTATAACTGTGAAACCCGGGTAAAACCTGTAAAAGTGGATCCCTACATGAGTGAAAAAAACGGTCGCCAAAT
>BLSH010028219.1:212305-238228 GCA_018402905.1 Glandirana rugosa | reverse complement strand
CATCCACCCCCCTTCCCGTTATTTTACTTGATTTTAATTTATTTTCCCTATCCCCATTTATTTGTAGGGCACTTGCCCTAGTTTGAAGATGATTTTAGAACAGTTATATGGCTTCTACCGTTAATTAATACTTTTCAGACACAGTTTGAAGATGATCCACATTCACCTCCATTTTTGCTTTTTTTATGTTTTTATTTTTTAAAAAATATTTACAGTTATTTCCCTGTCCCCATTTTTTTGTAGGGCACTTGCCCTACCCTTACCCCCATTTTACTTCCTTTTGCAGCCCTCTGGGGCTTTCCAGGACTTTCCTACAGCCATTTTTGTGCCTAAAAGTTCGGGTCCCCATTGATTTCAATGGGGTTCGTTGTCCGTGCGATCGTTCGGGTTCCGTCCGGACCCGGACCCGGACTTTGTCCCGAAGTTCGGACGGACCAGCAGAACCCGAACTTCCAGGTGTTTGCTCAACTCTAGTCTGGAGTAATGCTTGGACAGTCCATCACCTTTACTCTCAACTTCTTTAATAAGGCAGTGGTCGTCTTGGAGGTGTGTTTGGGGTCATTATCATGTTGGAATACTGCCCTGCGGCCCAGCCTCCGAACAGAAGGGATCATGCTCTTCTTCATTATGTCACAGTACATGTTGGCATTCATGGTTCCCTCAATGAACTGTAGCTCCCCAGTGCCGGCAGCCCCAGAACATGACACTCGCATCACCATGCTTGACTGTAGGGAAGACACACTTGTCTTTGTACTCCTACCTGGTTGACGCCACACACGCTTGACACCATATGAACCAAATACGTTTATCTTGGTCTCATCAGACCACAGGATATGGTTCCAGTAATCCATGCCCTTAGTCTGCTTGTCTTCAACAAACTGTTTGCGGGCTTTGTGTACATCATCTTTAGAAGAGGCTTCCTTCTGGGATGACAGCCACACAGACCAATTTGATGCAGTGTGCAGCGTATGGTCTGAGCACTGATAGGCTGACCCCTTACCCTTCAACCTCTGCAGCAATGCTGGCAGCACTCATACATCTATTTCCCAAAGACAACCTCTGGATATGACGCTGAGCACGTGCACACAACTTCTTTGGTCGACCATGGCAAGACCTGTTCTGAGTGGAATCTGTCCTGTTAAACCGCTGTATGGTCTTGGCCAGTGTACTGCATCTCAGTTTCAAGGTCTTGGAAATCTTCTTATAACCTAGGCCATCTTTATGTAGAGCAACAATTCTTTTTTTCAGATCCTCAGAGAATTCTTTGCCATGAGGTGCCATGTTGAACTTCCAGTGACCAGTATGAGAGAGTGAGAGCGATAACACCAAATTTAACTTACCTGCTCCCCATTCACACCTGACACTAACGAGTCACATGACACCAGGGAGGAAAAATGGCTAATTGGGCCAAATTTGAACATTTTCACTTAGGGGTGTACTCACTTTTGTTGCCAGCGGTTTAGACATTAATGGCTGTGTTTTGAGCTATTTTGAGGGGACTGCAAATTTACACTGTTATACAAGCTGTATAACCTCTGTAATTGCAGGAAATCACCTGATCTTTAGCCTGGCACAGCTCTTGCTACACATAAACTTTCCTTTACAGATATGCAAGTGCTAGTCGGCAGCTGAATATTTATACAGCCCTGAACAATTCCTAGGGGTAGATGCACAGATGGTGACTTGGAGTCTGTATAGATGCTCTGAGTCAGAGAGCAACCAGGTTGTTTCATTGAGGAGGAGATCACAGCGTAGGGGGACTGCTAGCCCCTTAGACCTTCCTGCCATGTGCCTGCAGGATGTCAAGGCTTCTGGTGGTGACCTGGAGGCCTGCTTTGCTGGAAGTTGCTGAAAGCTGACTGAGGGACTGTCATCTGAGAATCTAGACTGGTGTCACAGGGTGGAAGTGTTGTCATGAAGATATTGTAAGGAGGCAACCAATAATTCCAGGGACATGTATGAGTACAGACTGGTGAGAGAGATCCTATAGATTATGTGCTGAGGCCATCCCTCGCATGTTAGAGTCAGTGGGTTCAGAGAGGTCATTGTGTCCTGTGTCCTGAAGAGCTCAATCTATTTAATTCATGGTGAAAGGACTCTCTTTGGACTGTCTACAGAGGAAGATAAATCTCCTCAAATTGCTACTTCAAAGCCCAGTTTGCTCTTTACTTTTACAAGGGGGTAACTCATAGTTCTACAAGTGAAAGTTCAGTGTCCTCAAACTGTTGCTAAGGATTACTGGAGTACCCTACCATTACCACTACCTATCCAATTTCCACAATAAAGCATCAGAAAAAGTATACCCCTAGACTGGTTAATGAGCCTGAAGAGTGATTTAACTGTGTTGTTGTGCTTCTAGGAAACTATTACGAATAGGATCCAGGCTAGAAGCTCCTATGGGGGTAGGGTTACATAGGAAAATTGTCAGATCTTGGAAATTTTTATTAGAGAGAACCCACTTTTATCAGCCAGAGAGTGTATAGTAATGTCCCCTTTTAATAACACCTAATGTATGTCACTACTATGTAGTCCCATTATTGTCTCAACTTGGCCGATTAGAAAGAGTTCATTAAAATGATGGCATATAGAGTATTCAATCAGTTTATTTGCATGGAATGAAGAAGAGTATGGCCCCTAATTGATAAACATTTTCCCAGAGCACATATCTTCTACTGCATGCCCCAGGTCTCCTTTGTAGTTGTTTTCTCTCATCCCAAACTTGATCCTGTAGATCAGTTTTTGCTGAACTGGAGCTTGGTTGTATCACGTACAAGCATTACATTTTTTGGAACACCATGTAGCTTTTCTACGTTTACATTTTTTTTTAGGCAATTATGATTAATGTGGCTTTCAGTCATGGTATCACACATATGAAATGAAAGTCATCATTGTTTGAGACCAATGGATTTTTTTCAGAAAACAAATTATCCAAATATTAGACTTAGATCTCATTCAAAGCTCATAATTATGGCTGATTAGGCATGTACAATATAAAGTATAGTGGCAGCAATGTTATTACTATGTAATTTGGAATGTACTTTTGATATAGAAAAAAGGGGAAGGCAGAGAAAACAAAGAGAAAGAAGAAAGAATAATAAAAGAAGAATAGTTCAATCTAGGCGTCCAGGAGTGATCTATGTCTTTTAAGATTGGAGCAACTACCTGGATGAATCCCCTTCTATTTGGTGGAATCAGTGTTAGGAATTCCAGCTCATACATGTTCCCCATTCACAAGCCTTTTTCCTTTTCTCTCTTTCTTTTCTTATACCACATCAGTAGACTACCATTAAAAGGTGAATTCGGCTTAGTATTCATACCATGAACTGGTTTAGTCTCATCATGGTGCTATTTCTCATTATCTTTCTTTTCTTCCTTTCTTTTTAATCTTTATTGGTATGTTTCCTTCCCTCTCCCCAGGGGTCACCTAGGGTAGGGATCAGGTCTATACATTCACATAAAGATATGATACATTAAACATACTCCTTTATATTTCCTGGTAATCCACCTTCCCTCGGTAGGCATATTATACAATTAGTATCATTCATACATCAGTCTGGCTATAAAAAACATCATAGTATTTATGCATACTTCATATATCTCTATTCTAATTTAAATCCCTCCCAAAAAAAAAATTAAAAAAGGTTAATTTGGGGGTCAAGGGGGAGATGACCACCACAATGGTGGCCACCCCCCCATCCAATGGCCCTCCCTCCTCCCCCCCTCAGCCATGGCCCAGTCCTCTCCCCTCCTCCGTTTCCATAAAGGTATTCCAGGGGGACCATATTTCTTCATATCTCTCTCTCTTCTGCCTATCCATCCATACTAGGTTTTCCATTTGATTAATTTCTTCCACCTTCTCCACCCACATTCGAATCGAGGATGGATGTATTTTTTTCCAGTTTAGGGGGATACACATTCTGGCTGCGTTTAACAGGTGACTTATTATCGAAGAGTCTCACTTACCGTCATTCAACAGGAAGTAGGTTGGATCTTCCGGTATCTCAAAATCACAGAACCTCTGGGAGATCTGATGGATCTCTTTCCAGTAGTTTCTCAATTTCTGGCATGACCAAAAGATATGTAAAAATGACCCACTTTCCCTTTGACACCGTCAGCATCTATCAGATGTCTCCGGGTAGTATCTATGAAGCCGGACCGGAGTTCGATACCACTGTGAGAGGATCTTATAATTTGTTTCTTGTACTTTTGTACACATTGATGAATTAAAGATATTGTGTATTATATTAGTACATTGGTCCTCTGTTAATGTCTGCCCTAATTCTTTTCCCCATTTTTGGAAGAATGGTATCTGAAAGTCCTCTGTCGGGGTTATCATTAATGTATACATTTTTGAAATTGTATGTGAGAGTTTCCCTCTCTCCACACAATATTTTTCTAGTGGTAGTAAGTCATCATCCAGATTCCCAGGAATTCTTAATGACTGAAAAAAGTGTCTTAATTGCCTTCCCTGCCAGTCATTAACTTGAAAGGGACCATTCACTGATATCAGGTCTCGGAGGTAGGCCAAGCTCCCGACTCTAGGAAATGGGAAATCTGATATATTCCTTTCTTCCTCAATGCCTCCAATTCCCCTCTCAATAAACCAGGTGGGAATTGAGGGTTTCCCAGTATAGGATAGAGTGGGAACTCCTTCAGTGGATATTTCCTTTGAATCAAAAATCTGTAACATTGCCGGAGTGTAGGTCCTATCAATGGATGTCTCTTCTCCAAAAGTGTAAGCTCCCCATAGCACCATGGTGCTCGCCTTAATAGTACCTTACTCTGCATCTGTTCCAGGCCCGTCCACATTTTCTCTTCCTCATGTCTGCACCAGTCCACCAGGCGCCCATGATGGGCTGCCTGGTAGTACCTATATATATCTGGTGCCGCCAGGTCACCACTTTGTTTGGGGAGTACCAGCAAAGATTTATTGATTCTTGATTGTTTATGTGCCCATACAAAACGAATAAAGAGTGCCTGTACTCTCTTAAAATACTGCATGGTTATCTCAATAGGTAGGGCCTGGATCATATACAGAAATTTAGGCAGGACATTCATCTTAACAATATTGCACCTTCCAAACCATGAATGATAATCCTTATTCCATTTTCCCATCATCAACTGCACTCTACTCAGCAACGGCAGGAATTTCAGTTTAAATGTTTGCGATAAGTCTGCTGGTATAAGTATGCCCAGATATTTCAAAGCTTGATTCGTCCATTTAAATTTATAATTCTGCCTTAGCGTATTCATCAGAAGTTCCAGGACCCCGATTCCCATAGCCTCTGATTTTGACAAGTTAATTTTTAGGTTAGAAAAATTGCCATATATCTCTATCTCACTGAACAAATTCGGTAACGATATGATCGGATTTCTTAATGAGAATAGCATATCATCGGCATATGCCGAGATCTTATATTGCATTTTTCCTATCTTCACTCCCTTGATATCCGGATTTCCCCGGATCTTACATAAAAATGTCTCTAAGGACAAGGCAAATAGGATAGGTGATAAAGGGCACCCTTGCCTTGCTCCATTCGCCACTGCAAACAGTCGCGAAGGGACTCCATTTACCTTGACTTGTGCGGTCGGTGTTGTGTATAAGCTTGCTATCTGTCTCATTATATTATCCCCCAGACCCACATATCGCAGGACAGCGAATATATA
This sequence comes from Glandirana rugosa, assembly GCA_018402905.1. Lineage (NCBI taxonomy): Eukaryota > Metazoa > Chordata > Amphibia > Anura > Ranidae > Glandirana > Glandirana rugosa. Next base: position 232,561 of record BLSH010028219.1, on the reverse strand, counting down.
TTTCCAACTAACCCGATCTAATACTTTTTCCGCATCTGTTCCTAGAAAAACCCCCGCTGTTTCTAATTTCCTAACAATATGGATTAAATTCAAAGCCTTAGTGGTATTGTCCCTTGCCTCTCTTCCTGGAACAAACCCCACCTGATCCAAATGGATCAGTGCTGGTATCTGGTGCTGTAATCGTGTCGCAACTATCTTAGCTAGTAATTTCACGTCAGAGTTTAACAGGGAGATTGATCTGTAGCTCCCATAATGTGTGAGATCTTTACCTTCCTTATATTTCACTGTTATAAGGGTTCTCAAAGAGTCCTTGTGGAATATAGATGTATCTCCCCTTTCATTCATCATTTTCACCAAAAATGGACCCAGTATTGACAGAAACATTTTATAATAATAAACTGTAAATCCATTAGGTCCTGGTACTTTACCTTTTTTTGTTGTGTTAATCGCTGCCTGTACTTCCTCTAAGGTAATTGGTGCCTCCAGCTCCTCTCTTGCCGGGCTCGTCAGTCTCTGCATTCCCGAGGCCCGTAGATAGTCTTCTATTTCTGACTGATCTAGTGATTTTTCCTGTAAAGTATATAAGGCTGCACAGAAATCACCAAATCCCTGAGCTATTTGTCTAGGATGGGTATATCTTGATCCATCTGTATCCACTACCAATTGAACATATGTTGTTAATTGTTGTTCCTTTAGTGCTTGGGCAAGTAATTTCCCACATTTATTTCCTGATTCATAGATATGTCTCTGGCCCCTTTGTATTGTCTTTTTTGCTTTATACAATAATAGGTCCGTAACATGTCTTTGCGATGCTATTAGGTCTAGTTCTGCCTCTGTAGAAGATGTACATTTATGTATTGTCTCCAGTCTCTGAATATTCGCCAACAGGGCCGTTAACTTGGTCTCCCTTTCACGTTTTATCCTGGCACCATGCTTAATCAAAACCCCCCGGATAACAGTCTTGTGGGCTTCCCATATCAATCCTGGAGAGCTTTCTAATATATCATTTGTTTGAAAGTACCACTTTAATTCCTTCTCGACTTCCTCCAAGACCACCGGGTCCTGTAGCAAATTTTCATTTAGCTTCCATGACGCTAGGCTTCTACATTTAGCATCTGTTAGCCTGTATTTTAAAAATACTGGGGCATGATCTGACCAGGTAATTAACCCAATCTTAGTTTCGACAATAGAGTGCAGTTGATCATGGGAACAAAAAAGGTATCAATACGCGAGTATACCTTATGCACTAAGGAGTAAAAAGTATAATCCTTCTCCCCCGGGTGGAGTATACGCCAAGCATCTATCAGTCTTGCTTCGTGGAGTGTTTTTATTACCCTCTTGCGCAAGCCCAGTGGTATCGAGAAGGTGCCTGAGGAGGTATCCTCCCTAGGTAACAGAGGTATATTAAAGTCTCCTCCTATTATCAACTGGCCGTCTGAGAATTCATATAGTTTACTTAATACCTTTTTCAAGAATATATCCTGTTCTATATTTGGGGCGTATATCGCAGCAAGCGTAACCCTAACTCCAGTTGTTGTACCTTTTAGAAACAAATATTGGCTTTTCGTATCAATCATTGAATCTGTCCATGTCCATGGTACTTTACCGGAGATCAATATAGATACTCCTCTAGATTTAGACATCGAATTTGTTGCATGGTACCCATTAGGGAACAGTTTATTTCTAAGCAGGGGCAGGATATTTGCCCTAAAGTGGGTCTCTTGTAAAAATGCTATATCCACCCTCATACGTTTTAGGTCTTGTAGGAGTATCCTACGCTTTTCCGGGACATTAAGTCCCCTAGTGTTCAGGGACATTATATGTAGGCTATCCATCCCCAAAATTCTACCCACTGGGTCCTCCCTAAGGAGAAACCAAAAACTACCGAAGGAGGGCAGGGGAGACAAAGGGCACGCACCGAGACAGGGAAAGAGAGAGGGAAGGAAAGAAGAAAAAAAAAAAAACTCCCCAAATATCTAACAGTGACCTCCTGGGAAAGGCACGATGTGTGTCCCCCTTGGGTCTACAAAGCAAAAAAAAGCTTTACGCACTCAGCCTGTTCTCCCTAGGCTATTGGGTACAGACCTAGTGAGGGGTCATGGCTCAGGCAGGCTCGATACAGGAGGCGAGCCTCCCGCACTATCCGGCATGTACCGTTATTTTCTTAACCGGAGGGGGGGTAAAAAAAAAAACTCAAAAGGAAGGGTGGGCATTTCCTGCATAATCAGACATAGGTGGGGTATCCTGGGATATTCTGGCATTTGGCTGTTACCTTCCCGTAGCTATAACTCTGGGGGGTAAGATGGAACGGGTTGGGCCGGCGGGGCGTGTGTCAGGAGGTGTGCCCCACCTCCCAGTGCTCTCCTACACCACTAGTGACCTTTATATTTGTATGTGCTAGATATGCTAAACACGATGAATCCAAAAAAAAAGATTCCCTTGTGAAAGTTTGTATGTGTAAATATAGTTAGATTCATATGTATGACTTCCCATGCACCCATTACATGTTGTGATTATATCTCCCTTCCTTGCGTGGGAGACAGTGCAGTTATTGTCCACCCCTTATCTCACTGCAAAAATCCTCCTATATAGCTTAGTGCTCCACTTCAGAGACAAAAGTGAAAAGAGGAAAAAAACCCACGGCACCTCTGATGTCAAATTCAGTTCCTCACCACTCTGCCAATATCTTCCCCTCTTCCGCACAAACATTCCAAACTCTATCTCCACATATCCCACCCCCCCTCCAGCCTTCCCTCCCCCCTCCCCCTTCCCCCCCCGTCCTCTCAGTCCGATACCATCCATCCATCCAATAGCTGTTTATTGTCTCCCATATTTCCTCAATCGTGCTTATCCTTTTTTATTTATTTTTTTTCAAAATCCGACTCTGTCATATCCTTCCATTCTACCCCTATTACATACCATCCTGCTTCCACCTATCTCCAGGTCTTAAATATCATATAGTATCAGAGTTTTACAGCAAAGTATGTAGAGAAAAAAAAAAAAAAGACCCCAATATCATCAATCAATATAGATATAACAAATCCACAAAAAATATGCTAGATATACTAAACACAGTGAATCCAAAAAAAACAAAAAAAAAACACTCCCACAAGGTTAAGATCTAGTCATCGTCCTTTTTTTTTTTTTTTTGTCCCTCTGCTGATAGCAAGTCTGCTCCACTCCTATCTTTCCTAATCTGTGGCACTTCCTTGAGGTAGCCCAGTATCTAGGTGTCTTATTTTGAGTGGCAGCGGTTGGAGCCAGTTTATGATTTTAAGAGGGGGGTATTTCCAAGAAACTAAAAAGATCTGGAAGATCCGCTGGCGATTTTAAATTAAACTTCTTATCCTTCAGCTGTATTTCCATTGCTATCGGGTATCTCCACCTGTATTTACCCCCAAGCTGCCGTATACTGTCCGAAACAGGTTTCAGCCAAGCTCTGCACTGCAGAGTTGCTTTTGAAATGTCTGGTAGGATTTTAACCTTAGATCCTTTATAGTCCACTGCCCCTATTTCCCAAGCTTTCCGGATAATCATCTCCTTATGGATATGGTACTGCATGCGACAGATTACGTCTCGTGGACGTTTGGGGTCAGTTTTTTTAGGGCCTCCTGTCCGGTGGACCCTCTCTATCTCTAAATTATCAGGCATTTCACCTCCCAAGATTTTACAGAAAATAGTCATTACCTTCTCCCTTAACGGTTCTCGGTCTACGTCCTCCGGGAGCCCCCAGAGTCGCAGGTTTTGTCTGCGGTTGCGGTCCTCCATATCTTCCATTGGGAGCTGGAGCGTTGCGGCCATATCCTCCTGTCTTGATTTTCCTTCCTCCAAAATCACCACACGCTGCTCCAGAATACCAGCTGCCGCCTCTTGACCGACCATACGTTCTATCAGGGATTGGACCTCGGCTTGCACCGCTTGGATCTCCTTGCGGTGTAGCTCCCCCACCCTCTGTATTAGGGCTTCCATGTCTCCCTTAGTGGGGAGTGCCTGTATCAGCGCCCGCAGATCTTCAGACCCTATACTTACCGGGCTTTCACTATGCTTGCTTCGTCCCTCCTGAGCTACATACTGCTCTGTAGCCGTCTTCCTCCCCGCTGACTCCATTGTCTGTCCGTGGACGCCACTGGCTTCACTCTGTGGGGTCGGCATTCCTGATGTCTGGCTCCCCGCATTCGCATGTTTAACCGGCATCCCTCCTGAGCCGCGTCTCTCCCCCACTGGGAAATATTGCTGGAATTCCAGCTGCTGCTTTCCTCCTTTAGTTGCCTTTCGGGAGGTCTTTGTCTCCCGCTGTCTCGTGGCTGACTTTCCATCCTCCATATACCTTCAGCCTGTCTTAGGACCCGTCGGCCGTACGTGCCGGAGCTCGCGTACTCTACCTCCTCACTCGCTCATGTCTGGGCCACGCCCCCTCCGACCTCGATCATCTTTTTGGCATATGTGTTTAGGTCTGAGTGCAGCCTTTTTCAACCAGGGTGCCTTGAAGTTTCTTCAGGGGTGCCTTGGCAAAATGCCTAAAAATTGCCCAAGAAAATTATACAAGCCAGCGGGTGGCTCAAGACTGCCTTTTAGTTACACAAAGCCACAGGTTTTTATTGTGCACCATTTCAACCTTCCAGCCACCGGCGTCCTAACAACCGGTGATGTCATCAGTGTTGATAATAAAAGTGTTGATGGACTGCACAGCATCCTTGTTTGACCCTTCCCTGCCCCTCTCCATCAACACTGGAGTCACATTAGCTGAGTGATAGAGAGAAACTGAGGAAGAGGAGAAACATGAATACTAGTCAGTACTAGTGTGCAAAAGTGTATTTGCTTTGGAAGAATAAATCACCTGTAACATTTGGTGTCCTACGTGTATCAATGCTGCTGCATAATGTAAAACTATTAATAGTTTTTTACATTTTAGAATGGGGTATCTTGAAACTGCCCATAATTTTAAAGGGTGCTTTGAGATTGTCCATATTTTAAAGGGTGCTTTGAGATTGTCCATATTTTAAAGGGTGCTTTGAGATTGTCCATATTTTAAAGGGTGCCTTGAGATTGTCCATATTTTAAAGGGTGCCTTAACTGAAAAAAGGTTGAGAAACACTGCTCTAGTGCACGAACATTATGGTGTTATCAAACCTAACATAAGGACAGCATTTTGGTGTTATGGCGGTGTTGCTTCCACTGGTATCGAAGGGATGCAAACCATTTTTTTCGTTTTAAAAGTTTTTATTGAGTTTTTATAGTACAGATAGACAAACCATCAACCTAATATTCATTTAGGACTCAACCAAGATAGCGAGTACAATAGGGTATAAATCGGCCTAACAGGGACGAGTGGGAAGCAATGTACAGTGCAAGGAGAACAGAAACCGACTATTGATCTGAAAAGACCGTAAAGAGGACATCCAAGTTTGTTCTCCCTTCTACTGCCCTCACTCCCCAGGACATGTCCCAGAACCCACCCCAAAAGGGGGCAAGCTGTGAGTCAAGTGACATCGAGGAGGCATCAAGGTAACAGGAGTCTCTCCACAGTCTTAGGAATGATACCCATCTTTCTATCCCTGAAAGGAGTCTGTAAGACCAGAGAAGCCCTGAAAACCATTGCTACTCTTAAAGAGGCCCAAAAAGTTAGGGCAACCATAAAACTGAGCTGTTCTACAGCCCCGGACTAAACACTTAAGATTAATAGGGCCAAACCCTAACGTCCGAACTTAGACCAGGAGCTAGTTTGCGCTAGTCAACCACCAACTGCATGGTTAGAGTCAAAATGATAAAAATAAAAAATGATCAACCATAGAATAGAGAGACAGCAAGTACAGAGAGGGAAATAGAGAATAAAAGAGGTGAGTAAAGTGAAGAGGGGCACCAGAGCGAATAGTGAAGCAGTAAGACATTTGAACTATCATATAAGCAGATTAAGATATTTCATCCAGGGTTCCCAATTAGATCAAATTTAGGGGAAGAGTTGAGGATTATATTGGCAAGCCACTCCTGTGACATAATCCAAGAAACGTTTTGTTTGGCCGCGTAGAGGGAGACCGAGGGACACTTCCACGCCCTGGCAATTGTAATTTTAGCTCCCAGTAGGATAAAATGAATCAGTTTAAAGAGGGACTTGGAGAGTCCGTCCGGTCTAGCGTTGAGAAGGGCCGTTTCTGGGTTTTGGGGGATCGCCTGTCCCGAAATCCTTCTTAGGAGGTGAAAGATTCTATTCCAGAAACCTCAGATGTGGGGGCATTCCCACCAGATGTGGATAAATGAGCCCGTGAGGCCACAGCCCCAGAAGCATAGATCCGAAGCATTCGGGAACATATCGGCCAGTCTAGACGGGACCAGATACCAGCGCATGAAGACCTTGAGATTGGCCTCCTTTAAGGCGACATTTATCATCCCTTTGAGAGATCTCTAAAACATGGAGAACCACTTATCTACATCCCAAGCCACAGAAAGGTCCCCCTCCCATTTGCACACATATGGGCGCTTAGTAGGATTGTCTATCAGTGATGCATAGATTAATGAGATGCCCCCTTTTTGATCCTGTAACTCAGAACACCACCTTTCATATGGGGTGATGCCAGCGGAATCATTTCTGGACCTCCAAAGAGAAGCCAAGAAATGATATATTTGTTGAAAGTGAAATTTCTCGGAGAGGGGCATGCCTAGTTTATTAACACAATATGAAAGAGAGATAGGTCCCGTGGAAGTAAAAAAAATGTCAGATGCGGAATAGGCCTTTATTTGTCCACCAATGAAAGGCCTGAATTTCAAGACCCGGAGGAAATTGAAGGCTATTGAACAAATGATTGAGGGGATAAAGGTGAGAGATCAATAGGGGTGGTTTGAGAATAGAATCACAGAGGGACATGGAGTGAGAGAGGGTAGGTGCTAGGATCGGAAGTCTGGACCTGCGGGGAGCACCCACCAGAAAGTCAATAGCATTTTGCGGAACCGATTGCCTCTCCCTCCTAACCCAGTCAGGTTTGTCCCCCCTGACGTAAATAACTGAAAACTGTGCTAATTGGGCTGCTTGGTAATATTTAAATAGGCAAGGGAGTGCTAGACCTCCTATAAAGAACATTCGTTTGACACCTATAACCCTTCCCCCCTAGATGAACTTTATTATACGTGATTGCAAACTTTGTAATTGCTGTTTCTTCAGAGGGATTGGGAGGGATCTGAAAAAGTACAGGGCTCTGGGAAGTAATGTCATCTTTACTGCATTTATTCTACCAAGCCAGGAGAGAGCCTCCTGGTCCCATCTGGAGAGATCTTCAGTTAGCTTCCAAAACAATGGAGGGTAATTAATTTCGTATAAGTGTTCGATATTAGCTGCCAGGCTGACCCCCAGATAGGGAATATAGTCAGGACTCCAGGAGAACTTATAAAGTTCCCTGAGTTTCTGGACTTTGGGGGCCAGAGAGGAGATATTTAAGGCCGCTGATTTAGACCAATTTACATGCAGCCCAGAGATTTTCCCAAAATCCTGAAGCAGTTTTATACTGAAGCAGTAGAGGAGAGGGGTGAAGTAATGAATAAGAGCAGGTCATCAGTGAACAGAGTGCATTTGTGTGATTGCCCATCACACTGCACTCCTTGAATATCAGGGTTTTCTCTGAGAGCAATTGCCAGCGATTCAATCGCCATTGCGAAAATCAAGGGAGAGAGAGGACATCCCTGTCTGGTCCCTTTGGCTATATGGAATGGTTCGGAGAAGCAGTTTTGCAATTTAACCTGAGCGCTAGGGTTAGAGTATAGAGCTCTTAGAATCTAGATAAATTTAGGGCCGAAGCCCGATCTGGACAAGATCTCAAACAGGTAAGACCAACTAACAGAGTCAAATGCTTTTTGCAGATCTACTGACAATATGTATCCTTCTTGGGGTGGTCCTCCATCCCAGTTGGAGTTAAGGAGCGAGATAATATTAACCGCTCTTCGGATCTGATCCGAGCCTTGTCTGCCTGGGATGAAACCCACTTGGTCTTTATGAACATATTTACTGATAAATTTGGACAATCTGTTAGCCATGCTTTTAGTCAGGATTTTTAGATCATTATTGATTAGTGAGATGGGTCTGTAATTGCTAACAATCAACGGATCTTTACCTGGTTTGGGAATGACCGAGACAAATGCTAGATTAGCTTCCTTCTGTAGCTTAGACCCATCCCGAAGGGAATTGAAAAGTTTGGCCAGAAAGGGGGCATTGGTGGGGCCAAAAGTTTTATAATAGCCTGTGGAAAAACCATCAGGCTGAGCCCTTCTTGAGGTTTTCAATTACTTCCAGAATTTCCGCTTCTGTGAACGGTTGTTCCAGGGAGTCCCTGTGTTCAGTAGCAAGTTTAGGAAGGGAAATCCTATTTAGAAAAGTGTCTTGGGAAAGGGGGGGGGTGTATGTTCCTCTTCATAAAGGCTTGCGTAATATTTCTGAAATGTACTCATGATCTTCAGGGGGTTTTGGGTTAAAAACCTGGGGGACAACTTGGCAGCCAGTTTAAGACCTATCTGTTCTTTTTGTATATAGAAATTGGCTCTAGACCATTGGATGTGTCTCTCAGTTTTGGTGGTCAAGGCAAGGTTAAGGGCCACCCTACCTGCTTCTAGTTGCGCCTTAGAATGGGGGGTCGGGTTCCTTTTATGAGCCTTAGAAAGCGCCTGAAAGTCCCTCTCTAATTTCTCAATGTCACTCTTCCTCTCCCTTTTCAGCCTAGTTGAAAGCTGGATAATCCTGCCTCTCATCACACCCTTGTGAGCCTCCCAAAGCGTCAAGGGAGAAGCTTCTCCATTGTCGTTAAACTGAAAGTATTCCCTGAGTTCCTTCTCTAGAAGCGAACAGTGTACTGGGTTGTTAAACAAGGATTCGTTCAGTCACCAGGGAGGTTTCCCTCTTGATCTATGGCCGTTTGAACATGTATTATGACTAGCGAGTGATCCGACAGCGGAGAGTCTCTTATATAGGCTTTAGTGATCCAGGGGATGATTGAGGCAGGAGTAAAGATGTGATCTATTCTTGCCAAGCTCTGATGGGGGGCAGAGTAGTGAGTGTAATCTTTTACTCTGGGGTTACATTCCCTCCATATATCAACTAGTCATAAATAATAGAGGAGTTTCGCGAGTTTGAGGCTATGTTTTGTTGGTCGGAGGAATCGGGATTTAATACCCCCCGACTTGTCCAGCAATTGGTCAAATGCCAGGTTAGAGTCACCCCCCATTATCACAGTCTCTTCCAGGTGGGGGGAGAGGAGCTTAAGCATTGTTTGAAAAAATTTTGCTTGGCCCTGGTTTGGGGCATAGTAATAGATAAAAGTGAAGATTACACCCCCCAAGTCCCCCGATATTAAAATAAACCTACCCTCAGGGTCTTTGATCTCTCTCTGAGGTGAGAATGCTATCCATTTGGTGAAAAACACCCCCACACCCCTAGTCTTATCTGAAGCTTTAGCCAGGAAAAATAGGGGGTATTTAGCGTGGACAAACTTAGGGTTAAACTACCCTGGGAAGTGTGTTTCCTGCAGCATAACCACATCAACCTGCTGGGAGTGGGCAGCTGGGAAATATTTCTTCCTCTTTATTGGGGACCTTGTACATTGTGTGTAGCGACAATTAGTTTCCCTGCGGAGTTACCAGACGTGGCCATAATGAAGGAGTGGAGGACTATGCATCACTGAGACAAGACCCACCTGTATCCATATGCGTTTACTAGGGGACCCATCCAATATGGAGCCTATAGGACATGTCCACTCCACCTCAGCAGCATCACCGTGTTCCTGGTGCCTAGGAAGGAAAGAAGAGGTTAAGAAGGTAAAAGAAGAAAATTTCAGAAAAGGAAATAGGAAACAGGAACGAATCAGAGGGGGGTGATGAAGCCTCACCACCCGAACCCTCTGGAGTCCGGCCCTGGGGGGGAAAGGACACACCCCCAAAATCAGACAAGGATCAATGTGTATCTGCCTTACCAGCAGAACTACCACTGACCTGGGGAATACCCGCATACGGTTTCCCAAGGCAGTGGGAGGCGCAATGCCACCGCTTCAGTCAAACCCCAGGCCCGTAAATAAAGATAAAGCTAGACTCTTAATCGAGTCCTTGGAAATTTGGCAAGGGTGAGAGCTATCCAGACTACCCTCTGTGGATCTCGGGGGTAGACCCCCCACCAGGGGGGCCAGAAGGAAGCCCAGCCCTACCAAAGAGACCCAGCCCTCCCCTCCCCACCCCTGACTTTGCTGACCTTAAAGAATATTGGTAACAAATTGAGGAGCATGGCCCTGTGGGATCTTCAAACATACAAACCTATCCTCTAACTAAACTGGATAGCAACTAAAAACAGTTCCGTGTAGAAGTCACTCAGAAGAACAAAACGTGAGAGCACATAACAAAGAGTTAGTGGCCACGAAAAGCCCAGAAACTTTGATCCCCAGGTTAGGGACCAGGTTCACGGAGGATGAGAATCCTTAGTGCGCTTGGATCTTTGACTACGCCAGAGCTGGAGGGTCCCGCAGCTTTGTTGGACAGAGCTGCAATGGAATCCTGTGAAATGAGGTTAAGACGTAACAAGAGATGTTCTCCTTCCGGAAAAGTGGAGAAGCCATGAGTCTTGCTTTTGTATATGAAGGAAAGGTGGAAAGGAAAGGACCACTAATATTTGATAGATGACCTCTGAAGGACCTCTAGAAGGGGTTTCATGGATCTCCTTTTTTTGGATGGTAGAAGGTGATAGATCCTCAAATATTTGCATAGGGTGTCCTTGAATGGACAAGTGAGGAGAGTTCCTAGCGGCTTTCATGATCTCCTCTTTCACACTGTAAAAATGGGGTTTCACCACTATGTCTCTGGGCAAACCGTCAGAGTGAGGGGGATGTAGCACTCTGTGTGCTCTGTCTAACTCCAGACGATGTTCGGGAATGTCCGGAATGATATCTTTGACAAACTCAGAGACTGCTACTCGGACATCGGTAATGCTCTCCGGGAGACCCCTAATCCGGAAATTATATTTCCTTGGGCGGTTTTGCAGATTGTCTATTTTAGACAGTGCTGTTTCTAGCTGGTCTTGAAGATCCTGGATACGCACTGTGTTCTGATTAGCCCTTGCGACTGTTTGTTCTGTTTTGTGTTCGATAGCCTCAATCCTGGTACCCAGGTTTTGGAGGTCCGCTTGAATAACGGAAGTTATTTGAGAGGCTGTTTGGGCCAAACCTTTAGAGAGCATCTTTGAAGAAACCTCCATCATCATCTGGAAATCAGCATGTAGAGCGGTGGAGAGGGTACCGGGAGAGACAGTAGGAAAATTACCCGCTGCTTGGTCCCTAAGTGGGGTTGTTATCAGTTTGTCTAGTGTCCTTTTCAAAAGTGAAATAGTGGAGGCTGGAGAGAGGACCTGGGCTGGCAGTTGAGTTCCTGGAAGGGGCCCAGGCGAGGAATGAATTTGTGACCCCCCCCCCTCTGGCCCTGCTTCCATGTCGTCCTCTCTGTCAAATGTCACCAGTGGTGATCTCAGGGCAATAGAGTCTGCTTTCGGGGCTGGGTCAGTGAAGCCCGGCTGGCGTGACAAGTCCCTTCTAACTGCCCCCTTTTCCATCGAAACTAAGCCTTTCAATGCCAGTTAAGCATGTACTTCTTATTTGATTTATATAAACTGCAGTCCATGTGTCACGTACCTGTGGTGGAGTCTGTCTTGTGCAGGGAACAACCACTCTTGCGCACCCGATTCAAGGACCCCTGGTAGAGTAGACAGAGGGCCAAGAGTGCGGGATGGCACGAGGGCTGGATGGTCACTGATGATGTAGTGAGGTTCCAGAAGGCGTGCAGATAGAAGAGTGGTCGTGCAGGCTGGGTCGGCAACGGGCAGGCAGGAAGGTAACAAAAGGATCAGGCAGGCGGGTAGTCAAGTCCAAGCAAAGGTTCGTTCAACGGGCGGGCAGCAGAGGTACAGAGGAGTAGACAATCGGATGGTCGTGGATAGCCGGGGTAGGTGCAGGTAGCAAACAGCAGGTCAGGGCAAGCCGGGTCAAACAGGCTCACAGGTCGCAGATGCTGTAGAACGAGCAGCACCCATTGCAGGGACTTCCAGGCTTAAATAGCGCCACCGCGGAAACAGCCAGTTTTGCTGGCACACTTGTCCTCTTTCCTAACACCATGCGATATATAAAAGAGAGGCCCTGAGTCCCCAGGCTCTGTGTACAACAGTGAGGTCTGTATTGTTCTGTGCAGCTGGAGATAGGCCTGAAGCGCTGCCTCACGTAGGTGTCTATCCACCAAACAGGGTCTCCAGACCGTACAGGTGGCCCCTTTATCTAAAGGGGGGTCTCCGGACTTCAATTGGGACTTCAATCCGCCAGGCCCCCTTACCACTTTCCAGGGTCTTTCTGCCCGCCGCAGTCTAGAAGCGGGGCCGCGCAGGCCCAAGCCGCGGCCTCGTGTAGCTGAAAGGCCGATCGCGGGTGCTGCAGTCGCACGGTCGGGACCCGTGCGGCACCAAGGGAGTCCCCCGGTCTAGCTAGGCTTCTGAGAACCGGCCAGGCTCAAACCTGGCTCCGGTTCTTGCTTGAGAGGGCCTGGTTGGCTGAGTCGGTGCGGAGCTCTGGGATCACCCGTCCATTCCAGACGCTCCGCACATGCGCACTCCCGCAAACCATTTTTTTAAATCACACTTCACATCAACAGACCTGTCCAAACCATTGCCTTAAGTATATCTTTCTCAGGGAACTTTTTCCTTTAAACTACACAATCTGCTTGTCATAATAAGATTTACTGGACAACGACCAGTAAACCATCTGGTCAGCTATCCAGTAGTTATACAGTGGCAGCATTTGCATTGAATTAATCTCAAGCATTACAAGAGGTCTTATCTGTGACCTGTTCACAGCCATGTTCATAAACTTTTATAAGGAATCTTTCTCACACTTTAAAATTGTGCATCCTGAAATAATAAAAAAAACAACGAACATCTGCTAAGGGCAAAATTATTTTTCATTTGCAAACATTTCTGTTTACTGTGAAATCAACTTGAATTCAAGCAAATATTGTTTTTCTACAACATCTGTTTCCCTTTAATTGTATAATATTTTGCAATAGTATATGCACTATTCTGTCTTACTTATTTTTAATGTTAAGATGACAAACATTTTCCTCCACTATTATTCTTCTGTAGGTTAAAGACTCAGCCATATGGCGCAGTTAGAGTGTACAGCTTTAGGCCAACTTTTAAATGGAGTGAATGTACTTATCTTTAATGTGTCTTGCTTTGAAGTGAGCAAATGCTGCCACCTATTGCATATGGAACGTGGTGCTTCAACCTGCTTTAGAAAATAATGAAATGCCTTGTGAGTGCATCTAATTCATTATGCAATTGTTAGCTTACTTGTATTGATTTCTACCCACAGTTTTCTTGTTATTTTATCAAACGCATAACTGAAGCCGCGGGGAGGAGGAAGATGCCGAGGGCACAAGTCCACCTGGGATGCATCACAATCTCACCTGCCCGCATCGCACCTACCTCCCCCTTACCAATGAAGCTGTTCTGAAATGATTAAATGGCACCTAGATTATTAACATTGCTCACCATTCTTCTATTTAACAGATGATTGCAGGAAAGCAAGTTACATGCTGCTAACACTATGGTGATTGACTCATAAACTGCAAATTTCTGACACTCAGTGAGTTCTATTACAATAGCAAGCATGCTATCCTGTGCTACCTGACCATCAATGTGTGTATTTATATGCTCAAACATGGGTGGCCGCACACAGTATAATTGTGTTCCCACACCCCTACTATTTAACACTAACCAATAATTCCTGTTGCACCAATGTTATGCTACAAATAAATACTATAAATAAATATTCAACATCCAATACATAAATGTGAATCACAATTTTCATATAGTGCTCCAATTACACACATGCATCACTGCTCCTTGTAAAATATAGTGCAAAAGTATATCTAAATGTCCTTTGCTCATGCAATTGTGAAATATTCGTTCATAGTGCTTCACACTCCATGCCCATCCTTTATGATACACAAATGTGACTCCTACCACCGCTCAAGTATGTGCTCACCTCCACTTGTGACCCATTAATCCTAGGCCAAACATGCTTTCCCCACATAGGGGTACACAGACAGGTTCCTCTCTAATCCTTGTTCCCTTTAAGAACTGAGATGTCTCAAGTACTCCACGCTGTGGGTGTATAGCCCTTTAAATCCTCAATATCCGCACTATGGGCAAACTCAGCATAACCTCATAGTTTAGTAGTTAAAATCAGTGACTGTTTGTTAAAATATATATTGCACTTACATTTGGTACATAAAGTAAGAGCTTGTAATGTAATCAGCAAGGTGTGTGGCTTCTGTGTCACTTACGGTTTTCGGCAACGTTACTTGGCTCTGCCCAATGCGCGTCGTCACGGTCATGTGACTTTCTCAGGGGTGACCCTGACTCGATCCAAATTGGGCGTAAATGAGTGACGTTGCAGAGACCGGAAGTGACACGGGAGTTGTGCACCCCCTGTTAACATTACAAGCTGTTACTTTATGTACCGAATGTAAGTGCAATATATATTTTAATAAACAGCCACTGATTTTAACCACTTCAGCCCCGGAAGGATTTTACATTTTAGGACCAGAGCACTTTTTGTGATTCGGCACTGCGTCGCTTTAACTGACAATTGCATGGTCGTGTGACGTTGTACCCAATCAAAATTTGCGTCCTTTTTTTTGCCACAAATAGAGATTTCTTTTGGTGGTATTTTATCTTCTTTGCATAATTTCTGATCGCCGCTATAAACAAAAGAAGAGCGACAATTTTGCAAAAAAAAACCAAATTTCTTACTTTTTGCTAGAGAAAATTGAGTACTGTCCATGATACTTTTTTTATTTGCACTAACATAACATTTTTTCAGGACAAGCTTTCGGGGTATCTCCCCTTCTTCAAGGTCCAAGCAGTACTGAATAAAAACAGTTTTAGCCAAATGTTAAAAAAAGAGAAAAGAAGAAAAAAAAACTCTTAAGTAAAGGAGAAAGAGGAAAAACAAACAAATACAAATCAATGTATAAGGCCATGGTAATGAAACTAGCTGCAGAGATAGTGAGATAAGACAGGCAGAGTTATAGACTGGGGAGGGGAGGGGGGGGTGACAGTCACAGAGGGGGTCATAAAGCTTTAGAATAATGAGTGAGAAAACCTATATCCAAGTTTAAGCCGTTATTTTTTGTGTCAAAAAGAAGAATCATTCTTAGTTCAAACAGTTACTTTTTGCTAAAATACAAATCCAAAAAAAGATATAAAAAAACATTTTTTTCATCAATTTTGGCCGATTTATATTCTTCCTCATATTTTTGGTAAAAAAATCGCAATCGGCGTTTATTGATTGGGTTGCACAAAAGTTGCCATGTTTACGGATTATGAGAATTCATTTCTGGGGTTTTCATTTATTTATTTATTTTTTTACTATTAATGGCGGCGATCTGCGATTTTTAGCGGTGCTGTGATATTGGAGTGGACATGTCGGACCATTTTGACACTTTTTTGGGACCATTGGCATTTATACAGCAATTAGTGCTATAAAAATGCACTGATTACGGTGTAAATGCCATTGGCAGTGAAGGGGTGTTCCCTGGGTGTGTTCTAACCATATTGGTGCTGGGCTGGCAGGGGGAGGGGAGTTATCACGGCTTCCATATACAGGAAGCCTGTGATCACAGCCCTTCCCCCTCTATGAGAACGGAGATCCGTGTTTACATACACGGACCTCAGTTTTCTCACTGCGGGGGCGATCGCGGGTAGCCGGCGGCGATCGAGTCTGCCCTACCCGCTCCCTGGTCCACCCAGAACACAGTGAGCATGCGAGAGCGCCTCCGGCGGCGCGCGCGCTAACAGTGCGGGACCTCGCAGCCGCCGTCATATGACGGCGGTTTGCGATATCGAGCCACTCTGTCGCCATCAGAAGCCGGTCAGCGGTCGGCAAGTGGTTAACTACTACACTATGAGATTATCCTGTGCATGAGTTTGCCCGTAGTGTCGATACCGAGGATTTAAAGGGCCATATGCCCACAGTGTGGAGTACTCATAACACCTAAGCTGGCTACTTGTGTAAGACAAATGTATATACTTATCTATTTTCAGCCCACTCCAGTCCAGTTATGTAATCCAGCTCCCCTGTGGTAGCTAGTGGCAGCTGCAGGGAAGATGAGGGAGCACGGACAACAGCAGGACTATAGGGGCCTATGGGTAACATCACCACTCCAGGCTTTACCAGTCTTTGCCAATAATTATATCATCTCCCCTGCAGCTGCCACTGGCTGACACAGAGGATCAAATGACTGGACCAGAGTAGGCTTAAAATAGGTAAGTCTATACATCTTTCTTACACAGGTTAGTCAGACGTTAGGAGAAGGGAGGGTTATTAAGATTAGGTTCATCCTGGAATTCTGCTATAGATGATAACTCCACCTTTTAAAGGAAGTTATGTTACATATTCAGGGTGTAACATGTAACATGGTGATTACCATTCTGGTAATCCATTGATACTTCTTCCAGCTCTGTAACTGAAAGTCTGTACCGCGTTTTGGACAAAGAGTCTTGAGGATGCAGTGATCGTGCTTGCAATACTTCACAGGCTTATTTGAAAAAAATAATAAATGCCTATTTTTTTATGCAAATATGGGTGCATTTATTGTATTTCATTTTATTTATTTATTTATTTATCTATTTATGTAATGCAAAAGGGAGGCTAAGCCTTTTAATCTGAGAAAAAGCTGTAAAGAGGCCTAAGATACACAGTACTGACCACAGTGCTTGTGCATTTACAATCTGCGCTTAGAAAGGTCTGGCGAGTTTTATCTGCATTTTTATGCAAAGCTGGCATTATTTTATAACTTTAATTCTAAGAAATACAATGCAATAGTGTCTGCGACTTACACTACAGAGCAGATTACCTGTGCTTTTTCCAAACTGGGTACACAAAGGTCAGTTCCAGGAACAAAGTTCTCTGGCACTCAGGTCGAAGATGCTAAAGAACACCACAACTACAGATCATAAGACTCCATTGCTAAATTTTGTTCGGGCAACACAGTAACCTCTCTCTGTGGCACCTGGCAGTGTCAGCAGTGTCAGTAATGTAATTGCTCTCAATATGAAGTAAGCCTAAACCAAGGACAAGTAGCAAGAGAGCTGTCAGCATACTTCAGTACACTAGCAGGTCAGGCAATCAACATTTAACCTTAATTTTCCAACTAACTACTCTGTCTTAGGCAACTCACCAGTCCTGTTCAGCACCAGCTGATCTTTTCTGATCTCAAAGCCTTCATATAGCTCACCCCCATCCACTATTTCAGCAAGTGCTGAACACTGTGGTTTAGAATTCAGTTTAAAAAAAGCTGTATTACCAATAATAACAATAGTAATCATTATACATTTTTAACCACTTCAATACCATGCACTTAGGACACTTCCCGCCCAGACCAATTTTCAGCTTTCAGTGCTGTTGCGATTCGAATGAGAATTGCGCGGTCGTGCGACGCTGCACCCAAACAAACTTTTTGTCATTTTGTTCCCACAAACAGAGCTTTCTTTTGGTGGTATTTGATCACCCCTGCTGTTTTTATTTTTTGCGCTATAACAAAAAAAGACCGAAAATGTAGAAAAAAAAAAAACATTTTTCTTTGTTTCTGTAACAAAAATTTGTATAAAGTACATTTTCTCCTTCACTGACGGGCACTGACGTGGCTACACTGATGGGCACTGATGAGGCTACACTGACGGGCACTGATGAGGCAGTACAGATTGGCACTGATGAGGTGGCACTGATAAGGTTGCATTGATGATGGGGCAAATATGCAGCACTGATGGGCGGCACTGACAAGCAACACTGATGGGCACTGATACGTGGCACTGAGATGCGGCACTGATGGACACTCCTAGGCGGCACTGATAAGTGGCACTGGGCACTGATGGGCACTGATAGGGGGCACTTTTAGATGGCACAGGTGGGCACTTTTAGGTGGCACAGGTGGGCACTTTTAGGTGGCACAGGTGGGCACCGATAGCTGGCACAGTTGGGCACTGATAGCTGGCACAGGTGGGCACAGGTGGGCACTGATAGCTGGCACAGGTGGGCACTGGTGCAACAAGCACTGTTAGGGATGGCACTGGCAGTCATCATATATGGGCACAGTGCCATCCCTACAGTGCATAATATGGCCCTTACCTGGTGGTCTAGTGGGGGCTCCCTGGTGGTCTTGGGGGACCTCTGCATGACTTCCTTGGTGGTCCTGGGTGGCCTCCTTGCTCTGTCCGGGGGGGGGCTCCCTGGGGTCTTGATCCGGCTCCCTGGTGGTCCAGTGGGGTGATCCTGAGGGTGGCTGCGCTGATAAACGTTCAGCGCAGCCCCCCCCTGTCAGAAGAGCAGCCGATCGGCTCTCCGCTGCTCAGGTCTGCAGACCTGAGCAGAGGAAAAGCCGATCAACGGCTCTTCCTATTTACACTGTGATCAGCCGTGATTGGTCACGGCTGATCACATGGTAAAAGGCTTCGGATCAAAGCCTTTTACCTCGGTCGGTAATGCGGTGGGTCAGACTGACCCACGGCACCACCGATCGCCGCGATGCGCGCCCCCAGGGGCGCGCGATCGCGCATTATCCTGAGGATGTCAATAGACGTCCAGTCAGGATAATGAACCCCCCGCCCGGACGTCATTTGTCAATGCGCCGGGCGGGAAGTGGTTAAAGAAGATCCATAGAGTCTATAGTGGGATCCAGAGGTGTAACTAGAACCCTCAGGGCCCTGGTGCAAGAAACCATGAAGGGCCCCCTGTCTCCAGGTGGAGCCCTTCCCTTTGGGCCCGTGGTCCTTCCCACTGATCCCAAGGCCCTTTACTCCTGTTGCAGGGCCCTTTATTATGGTCCCGTAGTGGGATCCTTTCACGTGTTCTGCAGTGGGCCTCCTTCCTGCTGTCTTGGGGCCCCCCCACAGTGGCAGAATGCCAGGGCCCAGTCACAAGGGTGACCTTTCCTACCCTGGCAGTTCCGCCACTGGTGTCAGTAGATTTTATTTTTGTTATTTTATCTACGGGCAGCAGGACTTAGGTCAGTCATAGTAGATGGTCGAGTGTAATTAATACTTTTTGACTCTCATGGGCTCCTCTGCCCCTCCCCCCTCTTTTGGGACTTGCAATTTGGCCTTCTCTGGATCCCCTTCCCCTATGACAGGCCCTCTGCCATCTTCCACTGACTGGTGTATGGCTCAGGAACAGGAAGGCAGGGCCGGCTCGGTGATGGGGTTGCCAATCTCTAATCCCTTCCCCAATGACAGGTCCTTTTTACCCCTCCCACTGGCCAGTGAAAGGTTCAGGGACAGGAGGGTGGATCAGGCTCAGTGACAGGGGGACGTGGTTACCAGTCTCAAATCCCCTCCCCCATGACAGGACCTCTTTACCTTTCCCACTGACTGGGATAAGGCTCAGCGATAGGACAGTGAGTGGGTTCAGTGACAGGGAGGCAGGTTTACCAGTCTCTTAATCTGCTCCCCCCCATGACAGGTCCTCTGTCCCCCTCCCACTGATTGGTATATGGCTCAGGGACAGAAGGGCGAAGCAGGCTCAGGGACATGGCACAGGGTTACAATTAACATACCAGTCTGGCTCATGTGTGCTCCTGCCATGCTGTCACTGTGCAGGGGGGACATGCGGCTGCTGTCTGTTCCTCTCCCGCACTGTCATATCTCACTCTCTGCCTCCTGCCCCACCCCCTCCAATGCTCCCTTACACCATTCTGGGTACTATGGATTTCGGCACAGGGGAGCCTCATGGACCCCCTGGGGCATGGGGCTGGGTCACAATTGAGACCCCTATATCGACACACTTGGCGGGATCATTGATAGCGTTAAGGTCCCCGCCGATAAGTAGCTATTCTTGATGGACTTCAGCTATAGTTTTGAAGAGTGTAATTGGAAATCAGAGTTATTTGGTATTTGGGGCATATAGATTAACTAAGGTGTAAAGTGAATGATTGAGTTCACTTATCAGAATAACGAATCTGCCTTGAGGGTGAGAAATCTCTTGGATGTGTTTGAAAGCAATAGATTATTTTATTGCAGTTAAGACTCCGCATTTCTTCTTCAAGGCATTCACCATATACCTAAGATACAACTTTGATTATCATGGAGGAAGTAAGTGTGGTGACCATAATAATATTTTATATTATAACCGTATATACTTGAGTATAAGCCGACCCGAATATAAGGCGAGGCACCTAATTTTACCACAAAAACCTTTAGGT
>BLSH010028219.1:180945-196031 GCA_018402905.1 Glandirana rugosa | reverse complement strand
CCCCCCCCCCCCCCCCCAACAACGTTGTGAAAAAAAAAATTAAAAAAATAAATAAAAATAATTTTAAAAATTGGAAAAAAAACATTTTTAAAAATTGGAGAAAATAATTTTAAAAAATTGTAATTTTTGTAATTCAGGGGGCCTGTCACGTAGGGGGCCCCATTATTTCTAATGGCAGCCCCGTGCCTATGCTGGTGATACTTAAGTAGTTGTATGTCTAATCACTTTAAACATTTTAGAACTCTGTAGTAAAAACTTTCCACGATTTGCAGTCTAAAGAACCTCTTTAAGGCTTCTATTGAATCTCTCAATCTCTCCATTTGCCTGGGGGTAATAAAATGAGGATTTTCTTTGCATATTATTTCTCTTTCTCTCAAAGCTGCTATAAATTTTACTATGGAGCTACCATTATGCTGTCCACATTGCCGGAATTTATTTCATTCTACACCCAAAGAAATTCTTTGATGCTGTGAGAGCTGTATTATAAGTGTCATCTGCTGCTGGTAGAGAATTGGAAATACGCCATCTTTCTGCTCCCAAGAAGAAAATAAGTAAAGCATATTTTCTAGCAATAGGTAAGTCCTCTGATTAGTTCCAAGTGTGCTATTCTTAAACATACAAATTCAAACAGTAAAAGGCATTGCAAACTCACCAGGGTGTGGAAGAAAAGGTGCAGGCTGCTGTAGAGATAGAAAGACATTCTCGTCAACAATCTTGTTGTGTCCTCTAGTCTTGGAGGCAGAGTAGTTGTAGAGTGCTTTCTTAACATGTTTAGGCAGGGCTTTTTTTCTCAGAAAATAGGTACAGGAACTCAATCACAACCCCCCAAAACCCTCCACCCCCCACACACCACCCTCCAAACCGCATCAAATAGTGGGTGAGGTCAAATCTCACTTACAGGGGAGGGTCTTAAAGGGACATTAAATATCAGGAATGCATTAGTTTAGGGGTGTGCTACACAACAGTCTTCAGCCTTCTTCTATAGCTGTTTACCTCTGCAACCCCCATTCACATCTCACTTTCCCCCTCTTCAGCTCCAACCTCTGCATGCAACCCTCCCTCCACTCCACTGCCTCCATCTACTTCCCACCTCCTTAAAAGCTCCTCTTTCTTCCACATGTCTTACAATTGTTGCTGTATTAAGTACCTCCCCGCACACTGAAGTTGGCTCTGTCTCTCTCACTTTTGGGGAGACCATCCAATGATGATGTTGGCATCTGAATTGCACCCCAGGCACCTGCATCTCCCTTGTCTCTGTCCTGCACTCAGTGTTAGGAAAAGAACAAATTCTGGCTAAAATCTGCCATTTCCGCGGTGGTGCGCACATTTGCGCGCGTGTGCGCGCTCCCGTGCGCGTTCGCGCGCTCCCGTGCGCGCCCGCGTGCGCGCGCGCTCCCGTGCGCGCGCACGCGCCGGAAAACGGCGCCAAATGGGCCTATTTAAACCTGGAGACTTCCTGGACCAAGTGCTGCTCGCTCTACAGCGTTCCCGACCTGTACGCCTCAGCTCCGGATACCTGTTCCCGTGTTTGTTCTGCCTCCTGTTGACCCGGCTTGTCCTGACCTGCTGTCTTCTACCTGCACCGACCCCGGCTACCCACGACCATCCGATTGTCTGCTCCTTTGTACCTCTGCTGCCCGCCCGTTAACGAACCTTGCTTGGACTCTGACTACCCGTTTGCCTGATCCTCTTGTACCTTTCTGCCTGCCTGTTACCAACCCAGCCTGTACGACCATCCGTCTACTTGCACGCCTTCTGGAGCCTCACTACACCATCGGTGACCCTCCAGCCCTCGTGCCATCCCGCACTCTTGGGCCTCTGTCCCCACTACCAGGGGTCCTTGAATCGGGTGCGCAAGAGCGGTTGTTCCCTGCACAAGACAGACTCCACCGTCAGGTACGTGACACTCAGTGAGAGCCATTTGATAGATCAGATCTGTGGGAGCCGTTGGGAGACAAGCTGTGACTTGTAAACACAAATGCCGGACTTCTATCTTTACAAGTGATAGTGGAGAGCAGGCAGCAGAGTGCCTGAGCCAAAGGTGGTGGAACTGAGTTCCAGCTGAAAGAAAGCCCTGTGTTTAGGTATCTATAAAACACATGCAGCCTTCTGAGTATATCATAAAAGGAACAGGAACAAAAGTGTATTACTAAGCATGGAAAGTATTATACATGCAACAATAATGATTAGGGATGAGCTTAGGTTCGGTCCAAAGTCCAAACCCATGCTTGGCTGAACCTGGAAGTTGTCACTGCTGTCCCAATGAGCTGTGGCCAGGGCATTCTCCAACATGTATACAAAGGGGTGAGGATGCCTGTGACATTGTTGACCTAATATGGCCACATGGCAACAAGCATCCCAGCCCCTTTTGTGTACACTGGGTAGCTGATTGGATCTGCAGTGACAATTTCCTTCTGGATTCAGCCGAACATGGATTTGGACAGCATACAAGCTCCCATATCCTTAATAGTGACATATACAGGCCAAAGGTATGGAAACTACAAGCACTGTGTAGACGTGTCTTTTCATGAGATTTATGAACCTTGGTTTCTCAAGGATTGCACTGGAGGGCCCAATGATGTCACTATGCGCCATGGGTGTTAGGTAAGATTATTCTTTAACTTTTTTCCTAATCAGTTTCTTTTTAAGTACCATTTTACTTGGAGAGTAATCAGACCTTGCATTTTGATGCAAGGTTCCTCTAAGGAAAGTGTATGGACGCAGTTTCCCTATTGTCCATAATAGGTGAAATGCTCAAAATCAGGAAGTTTCAGTTTATTGCCTTTGGAGGAGCTTAAAGTGGAACTAAACTGTATCTGAGCACCACAAGCTGAAAACACTATTTAATTCACCCCTCCTTCCATGTCTCCACAGCATTTCTAGCTGTGGCCATCATGCGTAAGGCCAGATTTTACCTGTAACATTTACTTCCTGAAATCCATCTATCCTTAGCTCTGGTATGCAGGCAGGAGGGTGTGCTTATCTGAGAAAGCCCCTCCTCCATAAAAAAATGTCCATGAGGACTTCTGGGATGTATGACATCCTTTTGGCCTAGGTCAGAAACCAGGAAGCAGCTGAAGAAAATGAAAAAAAAAAAAGTTTAAAGCAAATAAATATAATATACTCTCCTATCTATTTACCACCATTAGCAGCGTGAGTTTTAAAAATAGTTAGTGTTGTTTGAAAAGGTTTAGCTCTGTTTTAACCACTTGCCGACCGCCGATCGGAGATTGACGCGGCAAAGTGGCTCTGTAAGGCAAACCGCCGTCATACGACGGCGGCCCCCAGATCGCGCACAGTGAGCGCGCGCGCGCCGCCGGAGGCGCACCCGCGGGCTCACTGTGTCCGGGGAGGGCCGGGGAGCGGGTGCGGCGGCTTCGATTGCATGCATGTAAACACGGACCTCCGCTCTGTGTGAGGGGGAAGGGATGTGATCACAGCCTTCCTGTACGTGAAGGCTGTGATAACTTCCCTTCCCCAGCTAGGCAAGCCCCAATACAGTTAGAACACGCCCAGGGAACATAGTTAACCCTTAGCGCGCCCCCTGCAGGTTAACCCCTTCATTGCCAATGGCATTTACACAGTAATCAGTGCATTTTTATAGCACTGATCGCTGTATAAATGCCAATGGTCCCAAAAAAGTGTCAAAATGTTCCGACATGTCCGCCCCAATATTGCAGTACCGCTAAAAATCGCAGATCGCCGCCATTATTAGGAAAAATAAATAAATAAATAAAAACCCCAAAAATGAATTCTCATCATCCGTAAACGCGACCACTTTTGCGCAAACCAATCAATAAACGCCGATTGCGATTTTTTTTATCGCAAATATGATGAAGAATATAAATCGGCCAAAAACGGTGAAAAAAAATGTTTTTTTATATTTTTTTTTTGGATTTGTATTTTAGCAAAAGGTAAGAAATTTGTGTTTTTTTGCAAAATTGTCGCTCTTCTTTTGTTTATAGCGGCGATCAGAAATGACGCAGAGGGGATCAAATACCACCAAAAGAAAGCTCTATTTGTGGGAAAAAAAGGACGCAAATTTTGTTTGGGTACAACGTCGCACGACCGCGCAATTGTCAGTTAAAGCGACGCATCGCCGAATCGCAAAAAGGGCTCCGGTCCTAAAGCTGGAAATCCTTCCGGTCCTTAAGTGGTTAATGCCAGTAGTCATAGTAGCCTCATAACAAAATGGCCCATGACCTAGAAAAATAACTTCTGTGCTTCTTTAATGAAACAGTACTTAGAGCTAACAAATTTATTTTAAATTTATTGTACTAAATTGTCTTTCTTCTGGTTCTTAAGCTTTTGCATGTATCGTTTATTTTTTGCTATACTAAAATGAAGACTGGCCTCGTCATCATGCCAACATACTGGACTGGAGCAGCATTGCTAATAAACAACAGCTGCAATGGGCAATCTGGCTCTTGTGCGGAATTAAATTTAAGGTGTATCTGGCACAACTTCCGGCAAATGTCTTGACCGGCTCTTTCCCACATGTGTGGGATTATGAGAGATATCTGACAGAATCTGCTCAAAAAGCTGTTAAATTTGCAGTTGCACCTGGTCTGCAGATTGCAAAATAGGTTATATTTTTTCCCCTTTCCTTTTAGTGTGTTGTTCTGTCATGTGGATTAAAGTATTTCTTTTTACTAATATCCATGTTCAGAAAAGTGCAGAAAACATCAAAATAATAGAGCACAAAAAAATGAAAAAGCAGATGTATTTCCCTTTCAGATACACGAACAGATGGACATTTTGGCAGAGAAAATAGTTTAAACTGACCCTCAGCAATGGGCTTTGCAATGACAGTCTGTCACACTGACTTCACAGTGTAAGTCTGGACTACTTCTGCTGCTTCCTATAAAACTTTCCATAGAGAAACTTTACAAACTAATTTTTAATGTACAGTACTTTAGCATATAAATAAATGAAAATGGTATTACAGAATATTTAACTCAAAATATTCAAAAAACATCTATCTATCTATCTATCTATCTATCTATCTATCTATCTATCTATCTATCTATCTATCTATCTATCTATCTATCTATGTATTCTATCTATCTATTCATATATTTATCTATTTTTATCATAGAATTTTTTGAAAATATTTTATCTAAAATGTGCTATGTAAAAGGACTATTTTACCTATTTATTTCTATTCTAATAATTGTAATTGTATTGCTTTTTATAACATTGCAAGGATAAAATAAGAAATGTGTTTATTGGAAAACTGTAAATTAATTTACTACTATATTTGTGTAAAAACATTGGTGTCAGTGGCTACTGGTGCTCTATTTTTTTTGGGGGGGGAGCACACAAACCACCTGACCCACCCCCCTCATTCCGTTGGGTCAAAAAACCCTGACCCCCCCATCACTCGGTTGATTGGCAGACAACCCCCCCATCGATCGCCCGTCCGCCCACCAGCCCGCACATACCCCTTTCAGGTTATGGGAAGCTTCAGTGGCTTCCCACTGTGTCTCCTCCTCTGCGCCTTCCCCCCTGCTTCTACTCCCGGCCAATATGGTTGCTTCTCCTCTCAGCCAATAGGGTCTTAAGATCCGCTTCCTGATTGGCTGGGAGGAGAAGCAGTAAGACAATAGCAAATATTAATTCACTATTGTCATCCAACTGGGTGGGCTCAGGGCACAGTGCTTTGTGCCCCGAGCCTGCCCTTTTTGAAGCCAATTAGAACCTCTGGCTTTAATCACGTGCTTCAAAAAAAAAAACCCATTGAAATCCATGTGTCCGGCGCCCTGCATGTAGATTAGGGGCCGGGCGCATGGATTAGAGGGGCAGCTGCTACTGGTAGATAGGTTTAGGCAGATGTCATATCTGGTGGCAGAAGAGAGAGTAGTCAGGTCCAAGCAGTGGTCTTAGGGAGTGGCAAGCTAGAGAATAGTCAGTTTGTTCTGGGTCAGCAGCAAACTGACAAGGCATGACAGCGCTTTTGCTCTCAGGCAGCTGGCAATAGTGCTCAATATTTTGGAGGGGTGGCAAACCAACAACACTCCCCCCTGGGAGATGTGGGGGGGAGGGGGAGCGTTACCCGCCTCGGGAGGAGGACATGAAGGCGGTGATCACCAACACCACCAACCTCCCTCCCGGCAGGAGACGGACGGATGGGAAGGTGGAAGGCCTCCTTACCTTAGGAGGCAGATGACGAGTCCACTCGGGATGACACTGTGATCTCCCCTCCTCCTCCCTCCACTATCTAAGCTGGAGTAATGGATGTGCGGGTGTGCCATCCATGGAGACCTCGCTCCAGGGCTGTTCCTTCTCTTCCTGGCCGATCAGGAAGTGGCCGCGGGTCCTGAGACCCGATTGGCCAGGGAGCGTCAGGACCCACGGCCACGTCCTAATAGGCTGGGGGAAAATCAGGAAGACAATAGCAAATATTAATTTGCTATTGTCACACAAGTGGGTGGGCTCGGGGTGTGGTGCTCTGTGCCCCAAACCCACCCTTTTTTAAGCCATTTAGAGCCTCAGGCTCTAATCACGTGCTTAAAAAAAAAAATAAGCTATTGGAATCCATGAGTCCGTCCTCCTGCATGTAGATTAAGGGCCCAACAGAAAAAAGGGAGAGAGAGCTCAAACTTGACTCCTCCCACATTATAACACATTATAACGAGCGCCCCAATGCCTTCGGTCTACCTCTAGGAAGGAGCTAACCCTAAAGGAGAATCTTCCATCTGCCTACATGTCTAATAAATACTAGGGAATTCCACACCCCAAAGTCGTGCATATGCAAAGGGGAAGGTATCCTTATGACATCATTGAAATAATATGGCCAGATATGTCATTAATGTCCCTGCCCCTTTGTGCAAATACAGCTCTGGTGTGAGGAATGCCCTGACCAGAGTTGATAGGGCCCATATGGATGTGACCATGTGAAAGCCTCCCACATGTTCTGCCAAACTGAATGTGGACGGAGTTCGGAATCATCCTATCTTGTCCCTAATCTCTCATTATAAATGGGTGGACACACAGCAGCAATTTTGTCAGTGTGTTGTTATAAAAGACAGTTGAAATAATTACCTCCCCATAAACTTTGATTGAAATTCACAAACTGAATCTAGACAGATGTGCCTCCCTTCTGAAATACAGAGGTGCTAAGAGGAGGGGTTTCAGGAGGTGGAGTCAGTACAGGAATCACTGCTTGTAGGCAATAAGGTACCATGGAATTCATAGTCATTTGAAATAGAAAGTAAACAGCAGAGCAGAAGCTGCAAAGCATGCAGGGAATCCAGAAAGTTGTGGAAAGAGATGGCCAGCAGATACAACAACAAAATACATTTTTCAAGTAAGCTTATATTGAATAGTCAAATATAAATATGCTGATGTTATAAAATGAAAGCATATGCTGTAACCATAACCATGTAACCTCCTTTAAATCAAGTTTTTATTTGTCCTGCTGGGGAGACTTTGCTTCGCTTTATGTCTTAGAGACGCAACAGAAAGTGAAGGGAAGCATCAAGTATATTCTGTAGCTGTCTATTACCTTGAACGGCAGAAGGGAATGGACATTGGAGGTCTCCCCCTTTCAGCCACTCCAGCTCATTCAATTTCACATTTGCTCCATGCGCCATCTCTTCTGCTAGCATCAGCGGCTTGGCGCACAAACCATAGCATCCACTGGGGGTGCAATTCTAATATCCAGCCCAAGCACACAGGATTTTTTGCAGAAAAGCCAAACATGGCCTACACCAGTGGTTCTCAACTCCGGTCCTCGGGACCCCCCAACAGGCCAGGTTTGCAGGATAACTGAAATACATCACAGGTGATATCATTTGCTGCTCAGTGATTGCAGGGTTCTAGTCTGCATCTCCCCAAGGTAATACTTAAGATCTGGCCTGTTGGTGGGTCCCGAGGACCGGAGTTGAGAACCACTGGCCTACACCATTGGAGGGGAAAAGAAGCACCATTTTACTGGCTGAGCAATGTTATATAATTTACTGGGGATCCTGGAATGCATAGCGAGTTTTGTGGGAAAAGTGCAATTTTTTTTTAAGCGTATCTAAACCCCAAAACTAAAATGTAATATAATAAAGCTTTACCAGGCTTAAGATATGTTAGTTCTGTTTGCTTTCATTCTTCAGGCTTTTTCCTTTATTTCCACCTAGTAATTCTACAAGTAACACATTTCTTATCTCTACATGGTGGGATGCTTAGTTGTCACACAGGCTGGATTACAAACATGTCTGCTTTTCTTCATCTCCATTGCATGGTGGATTGATGGGACTAGTAGTTTATACAATAGAGATAAAGATCTTTTAGCTTTGTTTTCTGCTTACTGAAAGCATCAAACTGCATTTGTGGCCTGATCAACAGGCATTTTGCTGAAAATGTTTTTAGACTGAAAAATAAAAATGAAGGCAGCCACCACCTCTGCGGACTGGTAAGCTGTAATATATTACATTTTTTGTTTTTTATGTAGCACCCTCCTAGGTAGGTGCTAGAGACGTGTATATAGTTTTAGTTTTTTTCGCTTAACAGAGAAGTAGACAGGCAAATTTAGGTGCTGTCTGCTTAACAAAGAGCAGTGGTTGATTGGTGAGGTCTGCTCAGTGTGCTCTGGTGCTCCTCATGCTGTCTTGATGTTTCACACTGATCCAATGGTAAGAAGGCATATTGGACAGTGGGAGAAAACCTAGCAGGTGAGAGCATGGATGTAGATAAAGCCCTGGCCAATTAGAAGGGGATGTGCCCCAGGGAATGCTGAGTGATTGTATTTATATCTGAGAAGCACATGGGCTTGGGGTTCCAGTCCAGCCCACCTTAAAGGAGAGAGGTTCAGGTGGGGAGAAGGCTGTGGCCTCTCCCTAGCATAGGCTGCCATGCAGCCTCAGGTGACTGACCTGAGGGTCTAAAGCCTTGAAGCTACAACCCAGGTGTTAAATACCTGGTAGTGAGCCTGACGGTCGGGGGTGGCCTCTCCTACGACTCCGGTCCGTGGGACCGCTGGAGTTGGGAACAGCGGCCACAGGAGCACGGTGGGGTAAGAGTGCCTGTAGAAGTCCAGGAGTATCCGTCAGCAGCGGACAGGAGATGTGCTGGAAAGGTGCTGATGTTTAGAGCAGGATACTTGGTGGGACCGGATGGTCGCAGGCACAGTAGCGGAGTCAGGGATGAGCAGGGTCGGCAACGGGCAGGCAGCAGAGGTACAGAAGGATCAGGCAATCGGATGGTCGTAGGCAAGCCAGGGATCGGTACAGGCAGAGTTCAGGCAAAGTCAGGCAGGCCGGGTCACAGGAATCAGATAACGGGTAGCAGAACGCTCAGGAAAACAGGGCACACGCTGTAGATCAGACAGCACTTGCTTACAGGAAGCATGGTGTTTAAATAGAGCTGCTCCTTCCAGGAGCTGGATGAAACAACAATCAAGTGCCATTAACCCTTAGCACAGTCTTCTAACACCAGGGTTTCTATGCAAGCTGACTGAGGCAGGATGTCCATGGATCTGGTCTAATATGACTGGTATAGAGTGTCACTTGGAAGTTGGAAGGAAACTACCAGCTGTCCCTGGACATTTTGTGAGTAAAGAACCCCTAAAGCAGTGGTTCTCAACTCCTGTCCTCGGGACCCACTAACGGACCAGGTTTGCAGGATAACTGAAATACATCACAGGTGATATCATTTGCTGTTCAGTGACTGCAGTATTCTAGTCTGCATCTCCCCAAAGTAATACTTAACCACTTCCCGCCTGGCCTATTGAAAAATTACGGCTATTGACGTCCTCAGGATAACCTGCAATCGCGCACCCCTGGGGGTGCGCATCGTGGCGATCGGTGGTGCTGCGGGTCAGTCTGATCCACCGCAGTACCGATCGAGGAAGCCTTTTACCATGTGATCAGCCGTGACCAATCATGGCTGATCTCAGTGTGAATAGGAAGAGCCATTTATCAACTTTTCCTCTGCTCAGGTCTGCAGACCTGAGCAGTGGAGAGCCGATCGGCTGCTCTCTTGATGGGGGGGGGCTGCTTTGAACATTTATCAGTGCAGCCCCCCTCAGGATCGCCACACTGGACCACCAGGGAGCCGACCAGGACAACCATGGGGCCCCCCCGGGACACCACGAGGAAGCCGCCCAGGACCACCAGGGAGATAATATGGAGGCCGCCCAGGACCACCAGGGAGCCCCCACTAGACCACCAGGTAAGGGCAATACAGTGCACTGTAGGGATGGCACTGTGCCCATATATGATGCCTGCCAGTGCCATCCCTAACAGTGCTATATGCACCAGTGCCCAGTACCAGTGCTTACCAGTGCCCACCTGTGCCACCTATCAGTGCCCAACTGTGCCACCTATCAGTGCCCACCACTGCCACCAATCAGTACCACCTATCAGTGCCCAGCAGTGCCACCTATCAGTGCCCAGTGCCACCTACCAGTGCTGCCTATGAGTGCCCATCAGTGCTGCATATCAGTGCCATCTGTCAGTGCCCATCAGTGTTGCTTATCAGTGCCACCTATCAGTGCCCAATAGTGCTGCATATATGTGCCCCATCATCTGTGCAACCTTATCAGTGCCACCTCATCAGTGCCAGGCTGTACTGCCTCATCAGTACCCATCAGTGTAGTCACATCAGCGCTTTCAACATTTTTTATGCTTTTTTTATTTGTAGCGCAAAAAATAAATATCACCAAAAGAAAGCTCTATTTGTGGGAACAAAATTATAAGAATTTTGTTTGGGTACAATGTCGCACGACCGCGCAATTCTCATTCAAAGCGCAACAGCACTGAAAGTTGAAAATTGGTCTGGCCCAGAAGTGTTCTAAGTGCATGGTATTGAAGTGGTTAAAATCTGGCCTGTTGGTGGGTCCTGAGGACTGGAGTTGAGAAACACTGCCCTAAAGAGATCCTTGAGTGTGTGTTGCTGAAATCCCCCTCTTGGTCCTAGAAGTCAACATACTGGGTGTGTGAGCTAAAGGGGACACTGGCTAGTGTCTTGAAGATACAAAGTCCACGAGTTCCCTCTGCTACATAGGAATTTATTCTTCCATACAGACGCTGTATGGTTCTGCAGATAATCTGCTCCACAGTTCTACAAAGAGAGTTGTCCTCACTTGTGCATAGTTCATTTGGAGTATCCTACTAATTCCCTTCTCCTATCCAAGTTCTCCAAATTAAACATAAAAACACATCCCCTAGACTGGTCATTGGAGGCAACGAGCAGAAGAGTGAGTGCACTTGGCTGTGTGAAAATACTGTGTAACTGGCTGCGGGATAATCAGTGGGAGGCCCAGGGAAGTCTAAACTCAGCAACCCCTACGGGGGCAGTGCTACATTTCGAAACAGATAAACTTTAAAAATGAATTCAAGGCATGGTATATTTTTACATAGTTACATTGATCCAGCTTGGCCAGTGTACCTTTGTATATATCATACTTGGCCTATGCCCTAGGAAGCTGTAAATCACTGGAAAGCTGAGCAGGCAGTCTGATGCATTGTAAATACAAGTCAGCTTCTCCAAATGGGTGCCATTCACAGAATACTTTGCATTCTCTGAATGAAAGCAAAGTGTTTTAAGATTGGACAAAGTGATGTCATTGCCCCATCTCGCCACCTTCATTGGTACCACTGTTTCTAGGAAGCAGGGCTTGGGTAGTACTATTAAATTCATTTCCATTATATTGAGGTAAAGCCCTTTTAATTTATATGCATGCCATATAGAGTGCTTGGCTTGTTTATCAAATAGAACATTTTCTAAATGTATTGTTAGAAAACTTGTCTCATTGAAAGTGAGCATAAAATGACTGAACCCTCAATATTATTGAATGAAGTGATGAAAAGTTCCACTCTCACAGACAATTTATATAATGTATGCTTTTGGTGCCATCTGCTGGGTGAGTTGATAAAATTAAACAAATAATGCACACAACTTTATTGATTCTCACAAAGTTTTTCCAATATCGTGGGTTTGGCAGTAAGGGTCATCAAACATAAAACAAACATAAAATCTGAGATTTTAAGCCTTTTATTTGAAAAAATGAAAATTTATGTTGACAACCCTGGCATAATGATATTTTAAAAGAACATCAAGTAGAGATGTACATTTAGTTTTATGTCACATCTAACATATTCAGTGGTCTATAACTAATTTCTTGTATTTATTCAAAGTGATAGAGTAGTTCATGGAATTTATTTTTTTTATTTTTATTTTTTTTCCGTATCAGCATTGTGTCATTGCATGCCATTGTAGGAAACAGCTGTACACTTTAGCAAGGTGATGACATACTTGGAATTTTCATGATAAATATTCCATGGAATGGATGAATCTGAATAAAAAAGCAGGTGCTATACAGCTGTTTTCCAGTTTAAGACCGTCAACATCTCTTCAATATAGCAGAGAAGTGAAAAAGTCAACAGTGGATCCATAGGAATGATTAAGTAAAAAATGCTAATAAAGGGGTAGATATGTATCAAAGTATCACCATATATCACATCCAAATTGATATTTCAGTTATAACTGGAGCCTGGAAGACTTAGTCAACACCCTGGCTTTTTATATATCCTTGATACCCCACAACAGTAAAAACTCCCTGCTATTTTTTTAAGAACTAGTTACTGTCCACCTGGAGGTTTTGGGTCCTCTCATCTACATGTGCATGTTCCAGCTCTTCTAGTTACATTATCATTTTAAGCGGTTGTATACCCCACTTGCACATTTTTACCTACAGGTAAGTCTATAATAAGGCTTACCTGTAGGTAAAGTGAATATCTCCTAAACCTGCACGGTTTAGGAGATACTCACCTTGCATGCAGCCACTGACGTCAGTGGCGCATGTGCCCTGAAGGATGGTGCCGGACCTTGCCAGAATGGAGGGCTCCCGCGTGCATGCGCAGGAGCAATGTCATTACGGCTCTGGCCACTCACAGCGCCGGAGCCGCAAACCCGGAAGAAACTCAGACGGAACATGTCAGCTCCCTCGGAGGTGACCGAGGTGGGCGCTTCGTTTTAAGGTGAGTATTTCATAATGAACTAGAATGCGTTGCATATTAGCTCATTATGTCTTTGCCTTACAGTTTTTTTTTTTCTGGCCATACAACTGCTTTAAGTAAAATACTGTAAATACAAATTCAACATAGAGAGTGGAAACCCCTCATAATGGTCACAGCAGGTGTGCAAACCCATTCAAGAAACTGTCAGGTGGTTTAAAATTGTTGTCTAGAAATTTTTTTTTGAAGTATCTGTTCCTGGAGTGCAGTCCCCAGGATAACTGGATGATGACACAAATCGGGTGAAACAGGACCAAAATGGAATATCAAATCACCTGGCAGAGATGTGGTCAGAACAGACTGGGGACATTGTAGAAACCAAACCTGGAACCTTAATAGAAAAAGTTAATTCCATTGAAACTTTTTCACCAAAATTTACTAGTGCGGCAAATATATACATACTGGGACTCTGTCCCACTCCCCAACATTTTCAATTTCATCCACACTTTATACACGGCAGCTTTAGATGGAAATCAATCGTTTATCGAGCATAAACTGTAACTTCCTAATCTCCCCTCTTTATCAGAATAAAAAAAAGAAATAAATACAAATCTCCCTCTATACAAATGAACCTATGAAATCAAGGATAAGCCATGACACTTTGACAAAATATGGGGTCCCTGGACTAAATCCACACCGAATTGGTAATAGATGCTTTGAAGTTCAGCCGGTTCCAGAAGGACTGGGTGAATTTCAATCCATCTATAGCAATTCCCACTCGACAGAAGTTGATCACACAATGCGAATTTCGGACGGGAATTTTCGCGCGATGACTGATCATCCGATTTTCAGATCGTTATTATGCTCCTTTCGACAGCCGATTTTGATTTTTCGGATGACAAAAGCTGGATGTGCAGACTAGAAATTATTTTTTGTACGTCCAGTCAATGTCTGATTTTCGTATCATTAGTATGGTTTTCGTACAAAAAAAAATAGTTTGATCAAGACTACGCATGCCCTGAAATGAAGAAAATCCATACAAATCTTATCAACGCATTACATCACTTCTGACGTACAAAAATTTTCGTATTGTTAGTACGCTCTTCACTTTCGACATGAGACAAGCATCCAACAAAAAAGTATGAGTGTACGTGTACGAGGCTTTAGAAACCTTTTATTCAGTGAACAGCTGCACCCAATCGCCTGGAGCAGTGATCAGTGTATTCTGACTGCATAGTAGTCCCCACCATCAGAATGCAAAAGCACAGCGGGGAGGGTTCTTCCTTCCACCTTGCTTGTGTGGATGTAGGGATCCATTCATTATATTTCATCAGCCCTCTGGCTGATAAAAAAACAAACAACTTGTCTATGGCCAACATTACACTTTCTCTATAGTACAATGGTACACCATGAATGTGTGCAATGATTGATATCACTACATGCAACCTCCCTGTAATGTATTTTTATGTTGTATTCAGATAGTACAGGTATGGTACCTACAGCATACAAGAACAAAATGACAATGTAAGGAAAGATTGTTCTAACTAGCAAACTATCAGAAGGTCAGGAAAGGCAGAACATTTTAAAGTAAGATCAGAAAAGGAGGAAGAAGGGGGAATGAAGAACCAACATTCAATTCTAGCCAAGTATAAGGGCAACCAAATGAAGCAGATTGTAGGCTTCTCCTGGTACTTCCCCCAGTAAGTGTTGTCACAGCACTGCCCTCTCTGGCATGATCCAATATGA
Organism: Glandirana rugosa; assembly: GCA_018402905.1. Taxonomy (NCBI): domain Eukaryota; kingdom Metazoa; phylum Chordata; class Amphibia; order Anura; family Ranidae; genus Glandirana; species Glandirana rugosa. Next base: position 181,338 of record BLSH010028219.1, on the reverse strand, counting down.
AAGCTGATTGGAGCTTAGCTAAGGAGAGTTATACAGAAAGAGAGGCATCATCATGGAGCAGTAAGGCCAAGGACTATATTCCTGTTTAGTGAGGCTTCCCTGGAGAGAGACACTCCTAGATGACCCCCTTCATGGTCCTCTTCGGATGTTAGACGAAGTAAACCAACGGGAATATGAACCGATCTTAACTTACAACCAAGAAGTAAGGGGGAAGAAGGAGGAAAAGACTAGAATGAAATTTTACAAGACGGAAAGGACTGGAAGACTATCAAACGATCAATCTTGTTAGAAAGGAATGTAACAGTAAAACAAGAACATACGACATCCATGGTATGGACATGATAGACTTATGTTGTATTTTTATGTAATGTCCCTCCAACGTACATCACTATA
>BLSH010028219.1:155438-171507 GCA_018402905.1 Glandirana rugosa | reverse complement strand
TCTCTGCCCCCCCCCCTCCACAGTGTGTAGCACCGCTACTGTTCAGACAGCATCTCACCTTCTGATCCAGTGCTCCCCCGCCTCTATTCTCGGCTCTCTTTCACAGGCTCTCGGTGCGCCCTGCCTCCTCGGTCTTCTTTCTCAGCTGCCACTCTGTGCTCTTACAAGCGGAATTAAGATGGTATTGGCGCTGCTCTTTTCTGTAAAACTTGTGAACAATGTAAAAAAATTGAAAAAATATTGAAAAAATATTAATTGTGGAAATTTTCCAGTATGCTGGCAATTTGCAAATTATAAATTATAATAAATTATTAATAATGGATACTAATAGTTGATATATATGGCTGATATATATGGCAGAGTATATTGTAAAAAGATATAGCGAAGTATGTCATAAATGATTCTGGTGGAAATTTTCCAGTATGCTGGCAATTAATAAATAAACAAATAAACAAATGGTAGAGATATATATACTGTTGGGGATGTGTACAGCAGGATAGGGTCTTCTAATTAGGGTTAGTATATGTGAAGAAGTAAAGTTCTCAAATTATGACATCAAATTCACAGTGAAAATAAATAAAGTGGAATATCAGGTATGCGGCAAAGTATGAAAGATAAAAAGTGGCAATACACAAAGACAAAATATAAAATATATAAAAGGCACAATATATAGGAGGTATATAAAAATCACAATGTGTAAGAGATATATAAAAGATATATAAAAGATACCAGAGGCAAAAAATATAAAATGTAAAATATATATATAAACCGACTTAGATCAAGTGTCTGAGATCTCATTCGACCAGGTGCTGCGGTTATTGTCACTCCAATATGTGGAGCTGAGTATGTTGTTTTAAAAGGAAAAAACAACAAGAGATTTTACATAGTTCATATTGCTCTAGTCCAAAATAAGGTGACTTTGTGTGTGAATCTTCCAATGAATATTCTACAAGAACACTGTCAGTGCGCATTGGAAACACTAGAAACAACATTGGGCGGATATACATCCGCCACAATGTTGAATTGCGGCGGAACCCTTGGGGACTTCTCGCGGAACCCCAGGGTTCCGCGGAACCCTGGTTGAAAAACACTGGTCTAGAGGCATATAATATCTTTACACTCATCATATGTATACATATGGACATTATCATTCCATATACTATTCTATTGTATTTATATTTTACACTTCTCATTTATCATGTTTCTTCTACCTTTGCAATTTTCTGCAATTTACCTTTTTTTTTTTTTCCATCTTTTGCATCTCCATGCATATTTTTTTTTTTTTTCTGCAGAATCGGATTGAATTGGGTGTGAACACTCATGCGGTATGATTCTGATGCGGCCAAAGGAAAAAGGGAAAGAAAAGGGCCCTGCACAGTTTTGATGCGGATTTGGTACGTTTTGAGCCAGAACAGTGGCTCAGGCCGCACTGCTGAAGAGTTGCATGTGATTTGAGTGGGCATGCGGTGCGATTTCTTTACAAGATCGCATGCGGTACCTGCACTCAGCCCCAGTTCACACTGATGCGATGCGGGAGACGCAGTGAGTTCTGTGTGTTTCCTGCACCGCATTGCAATCTGCTGCGGGTGTCAATGCTTGATTAGTGACTTGCAATTTTCTGCATTTTTTTTTCCCCTGTATTTTTTGCATCTCCATGCGTGTTTTTTTCCCCTGCATTTTTTGCATCTCCATGCATTTTTTCTTTTTTTTTCTCTTGCACTATCTTGCATTTTTGTTCCAATGTATCTATTTGTATTTTTACATCTGCTTATATTTGTGTATTGTTTTTACTTGTCTCCCAGAGATTTAGATTTGTTTTCCCTTCTGTGCCTGAATAGCAATGAAGAAAAGGGGGGGATGGGACCCATGATGTCTCTCGACTAAAATAGTCGGGAACACCGTGCTGCCTCCCCAATTTGCGAATTTACAAAGAAGAAAGCCCACAGGGATTTGACGCAGCACAGAGTTCCCACAGTGTCAAAAAGTGTACAAACGAGTATGAAAAAAGTATACAATTTATTAGATCAAGGTTAAAATTGTCACATGACAATTGAACTACTTGCCATATACAACCATACACATAAAACCAAGTGGATACAAAGATAGCAGTGTGGAGGCTAGCAAACCCTCAATGGGAAAGTATCCTGGTAATGAAGGTTTGGCTTCCTCTCCAACATGTTTCAAAGTTCTTTTGGTTATGTAACAAACTTCTTCCTCAGGGAGAAAAAATTCACTGTATAGCTTTGATTCTGAAACATAATATGAAACATAAATAGAACACAATATGATACAAAAATTAATGCCAGTAGGCACAAAGTGATTGTTGGGGCACATATATATACATATACAACTTGATGACCATAGACTATGCATGCGGATCAGTGGAGTCCGCCGGCTATTACTTACCCCAATGGTTTAGACAAAACGTATGTCAGTCAAGGTAAGACTGTAAGTCTGGTATGTACCAAACAAGACCCAATAAGAAAAATGGCCCGAAAATACTATATCAGCGTTGGGTAAAAAAGCCCTCCATACATCATGGTGGAAGGCAAAAGGCCGAGCGTGGTCTGCCCTGCCGCGTCCTCCCAGCGCGTCCGCACAAGTCTCCCACAAGAATCAATGGCAGGACACAAAGTCAACCCAAGAACAGAGCGGATGGCCTAGGGTGAGAGAATACGGGTATCAGTTGTTGAAACTAGAAACACTAGGGAAGCGATGTGATAAGGATCCAAGTTAAACTTACTATATTATAAAGTACTATGCTAGTGCAAGGCAAATATAGATGGATATGGCTGGGGGCCTGTAAAATAAAGATATACTCAAATTAGTATATCGAAGCAAAGTGTGTGATAGATACAGAGGACAGAGCCTAAAACGTATAGATCAAAAAACTCATATAGCATACCGCAGCAATGTTGGCGTTCCGTGCAGTCACGGCCAAAGGTTCGTATGTCAAGCAGTGTCAATGTTATTGTGTGCTGGCCCGGATTTAAATGCAGAGTCTAACACCGATGCCCCTCCTATGTTGTGGGAGGAGCCCATATTGAGAGATTTCATAGGTTCAGACAGCATGGCGCAGCATAAAGTATGTAGCGCCAGAGAGGATCATGGTAACTTAATGACGCACCACAAAGTCCTGGGTCAATCAAAGTCCCCGCCGATTCCCCGCCATGACGGCATCCCACGCGGCCGCGCACACGAGGAAAGAATTCCAAGTGCGCAGCCGCGTCCGACGTCATCACGGCGCCGACGCGCCCACCTGTCCCCGCGCTCCTAGGCCGACCAACCATGGAAAGGGAGGGCGGTTCCAAGGGCGCGGTTGACAAAATACAACCCCCCGGAACGCAAAAAACGCCCAGGGGGCCGGGCGCGCCGGGGGGAGACAAAGGACAGCACGCACAGGAAGGAAGGGGCAGAAAAGCAGGTCACGCCGGAAACCAAGCCATGCATGGGTCATTATGCAAAACATTTCAGATGTTTTTCCATCACATCAAATGAAAAAGACATTTGATAAACCGGGTAGAATAACCGGAGGGTCAACCATAAACCACCGATACACATGCATTTACAAGAGTTATGTAAATGGTATAATTTTCTATAACCAATTTTTTGCACTGTAAGCAATTAAACATCGGCACATAGAAGAGCATCATGACATATTGACAAGTATAAGGGGACAACCCATAGGGACAACAATTTATGAATAGAGAAAGAGACAAGGGATATAGAGGATATAGGTGTAGATACAACAAGGCGAGCCCATCAACACTCAGTTAGCGTTGGGTCAAATCCCCCCGAGGAAAAACCTGGGAGGTACGGTTTAAAGTTTAGCACCCTATTTGAGCCTGGGGGTGCAGTGGCATTCAATGTGACAATCCATCTAAGTTCACGTTGTAATAAAGTTTTATCCACGTCACCCCCACGTGGATTAGTGTGTACCCTGTCTAGGGCCAAGAAGCGGACCACAGGCATGGTACCGGCATGTATATCTCTGACATGGCGACCTAAAGGGGTATCGGGGTCACTTTTCCTCATGTTGAGGACATGTCGGGCCACCCGCTGGCGAAACTGTTGCATGGTCTTACCCACATAGAAACAACCACAACCGCACTGCATTGCAGTAGTCAAACAGTTCACATAGTGTTGGGGTTTAAATATCCCAAAACCAGGTAACTTAATATATTTCCTAGTATCTAGGTACTTGCAGGGTGAGCACGCCCCACAGGTGAAGGTGCCCCGGTAGGAACAGGGGTCACCCCCCACATGTGCCGCGTGCTCACTATGCACCAGCATATCTTCGATGGAGGTAGCTTGTCGGTATGTGATCAGGGGCTTTGGGGGCACAAGGTGTCCTATCACAGGATCTGAGGTAAGTAAGTGCCAATGACGATGAAGAATCTGTCTAATTCCCTGATGTTGATTGTTAAATTTTGTGATGATTCTATTAGTGGGTAACGTATCACTCTTTTTTTTACTTTTATTTTCATATAGGAGTTGATGTCTTGTTGATCGCATGACCTTATTAAAAGCTCTTTTTAGGCACTTTTTGCTATATCCTCTAGATAAGAGGCGAGTCCTCAAAGCATCAGCCTCTTTAAGAAAAGTCTCTGGGCAGGTACAATTACGTTTGATTCTAAGATACTGGCTGTATGGTATGGAGTTGATGAGAGGTTGGAGGTGAGCACTAGCTGCATGCAAGATGTTATTTCCCGCTGTAGGTTTGCGATACAGGGCACAAGAGATAAGTCTCATAGGGTCCTTGGAAATTTGTATATCCAAGAAAGTAATATGTGAAACATGATGCGTCATCGTGAATGAGAGATTGAATGAATTATTATTTAAGGCCCGCAAGAAGTGCTCTAGCTCCTCTGCAGGACCATCCCAGAAGAGCAGCACGTCATCAATATATCTGTGCCATGCTATAACATGGTCCATATAGGTGGCCAACTCCTCTGTTGATGCAATCGACCGCTCCCACTCCCCCAGGTACAGATTGGCGTAGGACGGGGCACAAGAAGTGCCCATGGCCACGCCCTGCACCTGGAGGTAGTGGGAGCCGTCGAAGGAAAAGACGTTATGATGCAGAATAAAATCCAGTGCTGATAAGATGAAATCATTAAAGGGTATCTCTGTGTCATTCATCTGAGATAAACATCTAGCAATAGCTGCCAATCCCAAATGATGGGGTATGGAACTATAGAGGGCCTCCACGTCCACAGCGACCAAAATGACGTCGCTGGGGACCTGGAGGCCATCCAAGGTCCGCAAAAGGTGTAACGTGTCCTTGATATAAGAGGGCAACGTTGTGACAAAGGGTCTGAGATGTTCGTCAATAAGTTTACTCGTGTTCTCTGTAATAGACCCATTGCCAGAGACAATGGGGCGGCCTGGTGGAGAAAATGAGTTCTTGTGAATCTTTGGCAATGCATAGAATGTTGCCGTTCTAGGATGGCTGGTTCTGATGTATTGCCAAGTAGATTTAGAGATTGTCTGATTGTGAAAAGCCAGGTCGATAAGGGCGTAAAATTGTTCGTTATATGTTCGGACCACGGCAGGATCAATTTTCCGGTACCATGACTGGTTATCTAGAATCTTGGCACACATTGTAACATAATCCGTGTTGTTCATAAGTACAATGTTGCCCCCCTTATCTGAAGGTTTGATTGTTATAGATTTATCTTTAGACAAATCAGACAACGCTCTTTTGAGGGTGGGTGCGAGGTTGGATGATGTCAAATCATGTGGGCGCAAACTTTTGATTTCCTGGGTTACCACCCGAAGAAAGGTGGCAATACCCTGATTGGAACTCGGAGGGGGGTACATAGTTGAGGTTTTTTTTAAAGTGGATGGTTGATGTTTTCTATCAGAGCTATCAGGTGTGGGTGTAACTTGACTGAGCAGAGATTCAACATCAATCCGATCAATCAAGTCGGGGGGTTCATTCTCCTCCAACAATTGGTTCAAATGATGAAGAGCTTGTTTTTCACTGTAGGAGAGAACATGTCCATCAACTATAGTCCTCTTAGAGAATTTTCCTTGGAGTAAAAGTTTTCTCGAGAAGAGGTGTAAATCTTTAATAACCTCAAACTTATCGAGTGAACTGGATGGGCTAAATGTGAGTCCCATAGAGAGTACTTTATATTCATCTGTAGTTAATATGTGAGAGGATAAGTTGATGATGTTCAATCCAGAGTGAGAGTATGTGACCCTTTTATTATCAACGTTGGGCCTCCCACGGGAATGTTGGGTTTGTTTAAAAAAATGAGTGGAATTTTGGGGGGAATGGCCAACATATTTGATCCATCATCTAGGGGGACTTGTGTTGTGTTACCTCGTAATACCTGTGTAGGGGGAAGAGATACCTCACCAGACAAGGCGGCCTGTCCTGAAGCTGACTCAGTAGCCCGAACTTTAGGATTGGTTGTCGGAGAAGAGCCATCGCCACGTCTCGTTTCTCTTGGGACGTCTCGTTCTTCTTTGTGACTTATTATGAGAAGGCAGGGAAAGAGAAGAGGCAGATGAGTATTCAGATGTAGACACAGATGATTGTTTGTTACGAGAGAAGTATGGTCGCTGTTGTTGTAAATTATGGGGGGGGGTTTGCCATTTATAGGCCTTACCCTCCCTAAATGCTAATTTATCCCTTAAAAATTTTTTCTCTTTTTTAAGCATCAATTGTTTATTATATATCTCTAAATGGGATTTCAATGTCCCATTAAGTTCACTATACACTGCATGTGTCTCAAAAGGTAATAACTGTTGGTAAATAGACTCTATGTTCTTATCTATATGTGTCATGCGTTTAGTGTATTCATCTCTTAACAACTTCATCATCTTAATTGAACAAGTTTTCAAATTGTTTTCCCATGCCAACTTGAATTCTGCATCAATATCCTCAAACGAAGGAAAAATTTGTACCCTTAGACCCAATGGGTTGATGTTATCCTTAATATATTCGTCAAATGTCCTGATGTGCCAATAAAGTGCCCATTTCCTCTCCAGCCAGCTTGTGAGGCTGGAGAACATAACCGTAATTTGGTTTTGGATGGATTCATTGGCTTCACAATCTCGTTGTAATTGTCCAATGAAGTCGTCCCACCCTTTGCCTTGGTAAGTGGCCATACTCATATGAATAAAAATGCACCAACCAAAGAATAAACAAAAATAACGAGACAAATGGGGCCCACCCCCAGAGGAAGTGACAAGGGGCCTGGTATTTGCTACCACATAGTTAAGAAAATTATACCATTTACATATACCATTTACATAACTCTTGTAAATGCATGTGTATCGGTGGTTTATGGTTGACCCTCCGGTTATTCTACCCGGTTTATCAAATGTCTTTTTCATTTGATGTGATGGAAAAACATCTGAAATGTTTTGCATAATGACCCATGCATGGCTTGGTTTCCGGCGTGACCTGCTTTTCTGCCCCTTCCTTCCTGTGCGTGCTGTCCTTTGTCTCCCCCCGGCGCGCCCGGCCCCCTGGGCGTTTTTTGCGTTCCGGGGGGTTGTATTTTGTCAACCGCGCCCTTGGAACCGCCCTCCCTTTCCATGGTTGGTCGGCCTAGGAGCGCGGGGACAGGTGGGCGCGTCGGCGCCGTGATGACGTCGGACGCGGCTGCGCACTTGGAATTCTTTCCTCGTGTGCGCAGCCGCGTGGGACGCCGTCATGGCGGGGAATCGGCGGGGGACTTTGATTGACCCAGGACTTTGTGGTGCGTCATTACGTTACCATGATCCTCTCTGGTGCTACATACTTTATGCTGCGCCATGCTGTCTGAACCTATGAAATCTCTCAATATGGGCTCCTCCCACAACATAGGAGGGGCATAGGTGTTAGACTATGCATTTAAATCCGGGCCAGCACACAATAACATTGACACTGCTTGACATATGAACCTTTGGCCGTGACTGCACGGAACGCCAACATTGCTGCGGTATGCTATATGAGTTTTTTGATCTATACGTTTTACGCTCTGTCCTCTGTATCTATCACACACTTTGCTTCGATATACTAATTTGAGTATATCTTTATTTTACAGGCCCCCAGCCATATCCTTCTATATTTGCCTTGCACTAGCATAGTACTTTATAATATAGTAAGTTTAACTTGGATCCTTATCACATCGCTTCCCTAGTGTTTCTAGTTTCAACAACTGATACCCGTATTCTCTCACCCTAGGCCATCCGCTCTGTTCTTGGGTTGACTTTGTGTCCTGCCATTGATTCTTGTGGGAGACTTGTGCGGATGCGCTGGGAGGACGCGGCAGGGCAGACCACGCTCGGCCTTTTGCCTTCCACCATGATGTATGGAGGGCTTTTTTACCCAACGCTGATATAGTATTTTCGGGCCATTTTTCTTATTGGGTCTTGTTTGGTACATACCAGACTTACAGTCTTACCTTGACTGACATACGTTTTGTCTAAACCATTGGAGTAAGTAATAGCCGGCGGACTCCACTGATCCGCATGCATAGTCTATGGTCATCAAGTGGTATATGTATATATATGTGCCCCAACAATCACTTTGTGCCTACTGGCATTAATTTTCGTATCATATTGTGTTCTATTTATGTTTCATATTATGTTTCAGAATCAAAGCTATACAGTGAATTTTTTCTCCCTGAAGAAGAAGTTTGTTACAGTTTGTAACCAAAAGAACTTCGAAACATGTTGAAGAGGAAGCCAAACCTTCATTACCAGGATACTTTCCCATTGAGGGTTTGCTAGCTTCCACACTGCTATCTTTGTATCCACTTGGTTTTATGTGTATGGTTGTATATGGCAAGTAGTTCAATTGTCATGTGACAATTTTAACCTTGATCTAATAAATTGTATACTTTTTTTCATACTCTTTTGTACACTTTTTGACACTGTGGGAACTCTGTGCTGCGTCAAATCCCTGTGGGCTTTCTTCTTTGTGAATAGCAATGAATTGTCAATTTATTCAATCAAGCATTTAACCAATCAGAAGTGGAGGGAGGCAGTAATGGTCATGTTAACTCTCTTTATATGTATGTTCATTTTACATTCACTTGTGTGCAGTGATCAAGGCTTGTTTGCCGAAACTAGTCTGCCATTTCTATTTTTGTACTCACTGGTGTGGTCTATATGAATAAATCATCAGAGGATTACGGAGTAGCCGGCTGTTTTTTCTTATCTTTGAATACTACACTAGCCTGCCTGTATACTACACTAGCCTGCCTGTATACTACACTAGCCTGCTGTCTGCATACTACACTAGCCAGCCCGTATACTACACTGGCCTGCTTGTATACTACACTAGCCTGCCTGTATACTACACTAGCCTGTCTGTATACTACACTAGCCAGCCCGTATACTACACTGGCCTGCTTGTATACTACACTAGCCTGCCTGTATACTACACTAGCCTGCTAATATACTACACTAGCCTGCTGTCTGTATACTATACTAGCCAGCCTGTATACTACACTAGCCTGCTGTCTGTATACTACACTAGCCAGCCTGTATATTACACTAGCCTGCTGTCTGTATACTACACTAGCAAGCCTATATACTACACAAGCCTGCTGTCTGTATACTACACTAGCCTGCTGTCTGTATACTACAATAGCCAGCCTGTAAACTACACTAGCCTGTCTGTATACTACACTAGCCTGTCTGTATACTACACTAGCCTGCCTGTATACTACACCAGCCTGTCTGTATTCTACACTAGCCTGTCTGTATATTGCACTATCCTGCATGTAAACTACACTAGTATGTCTTTATAATACACTAGCCTGCCTGTATACTACACCAGCCTGTCTGTATACTACACTAGCCTGCCAGTATACTACACTAGCCTGCTGTCTGTATACTACACTAGCCTGTCTGTATACTACACTAGCCTGCCTGTATACTACACCAGCCTGTCTGTATACTACACTAGAATGTCTGTATATTGCACTATCCTGCATGTATACTACACTAGCCTATCTGTATACTACACTAGCCTGCCTGTATACTACATTAGCCTGCTGCCTGTATACTACACTAGCCTGCCTGTATACTACACTAACCTGCCTGTATTCTACACTAGCCTGCCTATATACTACACTAACCTGTCTGTATACTACACTAGCCTGTCTGTATATACCCTAGCCTGTCTGTATATACCCTAGCCTTTGTGTGTATATACCCTAGCCTGCATGTATGCTACACTAGCCTGTCTGTATACTACACTAGCCTGCTTGTATGCTACACTAGACTGTCTGTATACTACACTGGCCTGTCTTTATACTACACTAGCCAGCCTGTATACTACACTAGCCTCTCTGTATATTATACTAGTGGTGGCATGAACACTGGAAATTGGCAGATATAGTTACCAACATTTGAGAATAATTAAGAGGGACATCTTACGGTTTTGGAGAAAGAAAATGCAGAAATGTATTCAGAAGTGTGTAATGTATACAGTGCAGGAGTTAGGACTATGCAACATAAATCACAGCATACAGTGCAAAGGGTACATTGCTGGTCAGTGGATACAAAATTAACCTCTTCAGCCCCGGAAGGTTTACCCCCCTTCATGACCAGGACATTTTTTAAGATATGGCACTGCGTTACCCAAATTAAATTGATGTCCTTTTTTTACCACGAAATAGAGCTTTCTTTTGGTAGTATTTGATAACCTCTGCGGTTTGCGCTATAAACAAAAAAAGACAGAAATTTTGCAAAAAAAAAAAAACAATATTTTTTACTTTATGCTTTAAAACATACCTAATAAAAATATAAAAATATAATTTATTCACCAATTTAGGCCAATATGTATTCTGCTACATATTTTTGTTAAAAAAAATCCCAATAAGCGTAAATTGACTGGTTTGCAGAAAAGTTATAGCGTCTACAAACTATGGGATATATTTATGGAATTTTTATTTATTTATCTTTACTAGTAATGGCGGCGATCAGTGGTTTTTAGCAGGACAGAGACATTGCGGCGGACACATCGGACACTATGTGATACTTTTTGGGGACCAGTGACACCAATACAGTGATCAGTGCTAAAAAAATGCACTGTCACTGTACTAATGAAACTTGCAGGGAAGGGGTTAACATCAGGGCCGATCAAAGGGTTAAATGTGCTCCTAGAGGATACTTTCTAACTGTGTGGGGGGGGTGCTTTGACTGGGGAAAAATAGAGATCAGTGTTGCTGCTTAGCAAAAACACAGGATCTCCATCTTTACCTCTCACAGAACGGTGTTCTGCCTTGTTAACATAGCCCCCCACACCCAGTGCACGAAATCACATACAGGTACTTGATTTCACGCAGGAGGGCTGCCCTGCCGCAGTATATACAGACTATATCTGGTCTCCCACAGTACACAGAACTTGGAAATGGAATTACTTTAGTAAATATAAACTGCTAAATACCTTTTCTCATCAGCAGTATATAGCAGTCTTGTGACTTCCATCAGTGTCTGGTTAAAGCTTGCAGGAAGAGTTTTTATTCTATTCTTACTGTCCTATGAGACTGCATGACCCATCACTTTCTGCCTGAATAGTGCTAATTGGTTCTGCACTGATCACATGCACCCTTCCAAGAAAACAAAAACTCTCTAGCAATACCCACCAAACTGAGCATGTGCAGAGTGACTCTAAGACTCTGTACTATCAGGAGATGGATTGGGGACTGTGGAAGAAGGGAAGGATCAGAGAAGATAGGATCAGAGGTGTAACTAGAACCTTCAGGGCCCTGGTGCAAGACATTATGAAGGGCCCCCTGAGCCCTGGCCAGGGCCCTTCCCTCTTCACGCTGATCCTGGGGCCCTTTACTCCCATTGTTGGTCCCTTTATTACGGTCCTGCAGCAGCACCCTTTCACAAGTTCTGCAACAGGCCCCCTTTCTGCCATCTTCAGGCCTCCCCATGGTGGTGAAATGCCAGGGCTCGGTCACAATTGCCAACTTTGCAACCCTGATAGTTCCCTCACTGGTGTCAGTAGTTTTTAATTTTTATTTTAATTTTATTATTTTTTTACCATTTACATTTTATTTATTTTACAATTTTATTTTTTTAATTGTTTACAATTTATTTTAGGAGCTCTGTTGGGGGTCTTTGATGAGATATCAGGGGTCTAAACAAACCTCAGCCCGCAATCTCCATCTGTGTAGCCTCAGCTGCACAGAATGAATGGACAGGAATAGCTGTGTACCAAGCCTCCCATTCATTCAGAAATGGAAGTATAGTAAAAACAATTTACTATGCTTCAGTTATGAATGAACCAATTGGTACCAGTCACTGACTCTGTTCATTCATAAAAGGAAGGAGCCGGTAAATGACAAATTTACCGACCCGTTCCCATCTTTCCATCATGACACATCTTCTACAGCAGCTGGCAGGAGAAAGGAGGGGGGAAGACAGCAGCTCTGTCGGGGGGGGGGGGGGGGAACCAGGGAAGCACACAGGTACCCTGGGAACAGCAGGGAGCAGAAGAAAACAAGTAAACTGGATAGGAGGGGCGGCGGGGGCAGCATATAGAGGAACCAATCTCCTCCATTAGGAGGAAAATGGGGGAGATTGGTTCCTCTAAATGACGTCCCCGCCATCCCTCCTATTCAGGTGTACAAGGGAGGCACATGGGCTCCCTGGAGCATGGGGCCCGGTTGCAATTGCAACCCCTGCAACCCCTATCGCTACGCCCCGGGACAGGATAGAACAGCCTTTTTACACAATGCGGAGGATTTACCCCTTAGGTTCCACAGTGAATATAACAAGCATGCTTTACTGCATATACAAACTTTACTGTTGTGGGTTTAGTAACACTCCCATATTTGGTGTCAGTATTTGGTGGGTAAGCTAGATTCATGTACCTGTAAATGTACAATTTGGATGTGGTGGTGCAGTGGAATTATGGAATTCTAAAGAGTGTTTGAGACTATCTTTATGAATTCTACAGACAGCTGCCCTATCCACAATGACCTAAATGCTGCAGGACAGCCTGCAGGGCACGGATACTGCAGACTAACATCTAAAACCTCCAGACTGTGCCGCAGGGTCTGGGACATTTGGCAACAGTGAGCTGTGCGTGTTATAGGACAGAGGAACTGGCAGGAGTTACTCTCTGGAAAGTTGCACACTTTCCACACTTTCTGAGGCCTTAACCTATAACACAGGACTCACTTCCTGTATCAGGTAGCAATTGGTATCTTATATCAATTATGAATGAAGTGTGACCTATGAATGGAGGACAGTGGAATGATTGCTAGCTCTGCCTCCTACATTGATAGATTACATTTCATTCATTCTATAAATGGAGGAGCTGGGTGGAAAGGCGCAGGGAGGCACTCTTTCCATATAAAAGAAAAAAAATATATATATACTTTATATACTTGTAGCTCTCGATCTAGGCTTGCTGACTCGCCATCCCAGAGAATCAATGCAGAGGGACTATTTGTAAAGTTGAAGCTGTAGTAAGGAGCAAGAGCCACATAAGCCGATGCCTCCTCTGTAACGCTGGCTCCTGTCCCTGCGGAATGATGCCAACTGCACTCCACCTCTTATCCTGGCTAACGATCTGCAGAGTGGTGCGAGCAGCAGGAAAGAAGAGATCTTCAGGTCAGTGTGAGGCAATACACTGGGCATAATAGTATAGGGCTGCTTTCACACTGATGTGCTGCGGTTTACCCACACCGTGGGTGCAGTGCATTGTACCTGCAGCTTTCCTGCAGGTTTGCAGCGCTTAGCCACAGACTTCTATTATACCCCGTAGGTTTGGCTGACACTTGATTTAAACCGATGATTGCCGTGCAAAGCGACATGGTAGTACGTCAATTAGAGGTTCACCTGGCTCACTTTGTACTGTCGTGGGTACTTTTAATTGCCTAGATTTACTTGAAGACTGACATGAAATAACAGCAGCTACACAGCTTGAAAGGCTTCAGATTTTTCTTGCACTCAACACTTAATGCTCTAGTGACATCTAGTGGTACAATTAAGGACTGCAAGCAATGTAAAGGTTTTGAAGAAACTTTGGGGTGGATTTATTAAATTCAAATAGACTGTGCACTTTGCAAGTCCAGTTGCACTCTAAAAAGAAAGTGCAGTTGCTCCAGAGCTTAGTCAATGAGATGAAGCTTCATTTTGCACAAAATATCCAGTCATACATTTTTGCTTGCACATGACTGGATGATGGAAGTCAGCCAAGCTTCACTACATTTACTAAGCCCTGAAGCAACTGCATTTGCAAAGTGTCTATTTGCCTTTAGAAAATCCACCCAGTGCTTCATATTTGGGGATTTCACAGTGGTGCCAATGCACCCATTTTTTTACTGAGAGTCACTCGTTGGTATCCCTCACCCTGATATCTGATATACCCCTTAACTTGTAAAATCAGTATATTAATCTGCATAAAATACTGTATTTCAATTACTTCTAGCATCAGGGCAGTCATCAGGAATTTTGGTGCCCCTTACACAGCTTTAGACCTGCCCCCCCCCCCTTATGACCACCAACATTCCCCAGGGCCTGCCCACTGGCCATACCACCGCATCCGCCCACTGGCCAGGGGTGTACACATGTTGCAGCTGCAGTAGGAATTATACACCCTGTCACACTTACCAGGTGTAGCCTGCCAAGCATGACTCATTCGAGTGAAGTGAAGTGTGCAATGCATGCTAGTGTGGGATCCAAGGGGTTAAAAAAACAGTGCACAGGCAGCACAGCCTCACCCGATGCTTGCAATAAGACCTCTCACCAAACCATAGGTGCTGGGGGTCCCAAACTTGAACCAGTTGTGGTTCAGGGGGCCCTCTCCATGTAACCCCAGGGCCCGCTCACTGGCCATCCCACCACATCCGCCCACTGGCCAGGGGTGTACACATGTTGCAGCTGCAATAGGAATTATACACCCTGTCACACTTACCAGGTGTAGCCTGCCAAGCATGACCCATTCAAGTGAAATGTAGTATGCAATGCATGCTAGTGTGGGATCCAAGGGGTTAAAAAAACAGTGCACAGGCAGCACAGCCTCACCCGATGCTTGCAATAAGACCACACGCCAAACCATAGGTGCTGGAGGTCCCAAACTTGGGCCAGTTGTGATTCAGGGGGCCCTCTCCATGTGACCCAAGTTTGGTATTTTTATCGCCTATGTTTCGGGAGAACGGTGTCCCCAAACCGGGTGCCACCCTCCCATAGACTCCAATGTTAAGTCCGAAATTCACCCGACAATTGCCAGTCAATGACTGGTCACTTTAAGGACCCGTTACGGCCGAACCACAGGTGCTGGAGGTCCCAAACCTGGATCAGTTATGGTCCCAGGGGCCCACTCCATGTGACCCAAGTTTGGTATTTTTATTGTCTATGTTTCAGGAGAACGGTGTGTCCAAACTGGGTGCCCCCCTCCAATAGACTCCAATGTTAAGTCCGAAATTCGCCCAACAATTGCAGGTCAATGATTGGTCATTTTGAGGACCCAGTACAGCCAAACCATAGGTGCTGGAGGTCCCAAACTTGGACCAGTTGTTGCCCAAGGGGGCCTCTCCATGTGTTTGGTATTTTTATCGGCTATGGTTTGGGAGAACGGTGTCCCCAAACTGGGTGTCCCCCTCCCATACACTCCAATGTTAAATACTGATAAATAGAGATGAGCGAACTTCTAGAAGTCCGGGTTCTGCTGGTTCGGCCGAACTTCGGGACAAAGTCCGGGTTCGGGTCCGGACAGAACCCGAACTTTGTCCCGGACCGTCTTGGGCCTGAAGATCTTCAAGCGAGTAGAGATAAATAGTCATAAATTGTAACCTCACATACCCTCCCCCTGTGGGTCAAACCCCTGTGGCAAGAGGGTTTGGTATCGGCTATTTTTATGGTTTGTGTACCTCTCCGGGGGAACCCGTTGTTGACCAGGTTCAAACCCTGGAGGTCGTGGATACCAAACCGACATGACCCAGGAGTTTTACTGGTTAGTAACTGGACGTTAACAACCCGCTTAAAGCCTGAATTGTAACCTCAGATAACCTCCCCCCGTGGGTCAAACCTGTGTGGCAAGAGGACTTTGTATCTGTTATTTTTATGGTTTGAACCCAGTGTACCTCACCCGGGG
>BLSH010028219.1:86046-108428 GCA_018402905.1 Glandirana rugosa | reverse complement strand
GTGTATAAGAGACAGCATTTGGGGGGTAATTTTACTTTCCTGGCTTGTTAGGGTCTCAAGAAATGAGATAGGCCGTCAGTATATCAGGTGTGATCAGATGTGATCAATTTTCAATGATTGGCACCATAGCTTGTAGACTCTATAACTTTCACAAGGACCAAATAATATACACTTATTTGGGTTATTTTTACCAAAGATAGGTAGCAGTATAAATTTTGGCCAAAATTTACAAAGAAAAATTACTAATTTGCAAAATGTTATGACCGAAACAAAGAAAAAGGCATTTTTTCAAAAAAATTTCAATCTTTTTTTATTTATAGCTCAAAAAATAAACCCCCTCCTAGTGATTAAATACCACCAAAAGAAAGCTCTATTTGTGTGAAAAAAAGGACGCAAATTTCATATGGGTACCGTGTTGCATGACTGAGTAATTGTCATTCAAAGTGTGATAGCGCTGAAAGCTGAAAAATGGCCTGGACAGGAAGGGGGTTTTCGTGCCAGGTACTGTTGTGGTTAAAATATATTGGTTAACACTATTTTATATGGTTGTTTAAAAACTGAAAGGACCGTTGTCACAAACATCCCACCATATTGGGCACGCTTTGGACTTTTTTATTGGTTTATACACTGTTTTTAGCACTGCTTTCACTCAGAGACTGTGAACAGATATGACACATTTTTACTAATATATGCCACATACAGGAGATTATTGAACAGGGAAAAGTTTTTTTAGGATTTTACTACTTGTTTAAACATTGCACAGTGTTGGAAAATTATATATTGCACCAAGCATTTTTGTCTCCTAAAGAAGGGTAAAACAGACACCTAATCAATGTGTTATATACACATAGCGGTTTAATCACCTAAAACCAAAGAGGGTTGAGCATTCTGCACTAAATTGGGTTATTAACCCCATAGCACCTCTAGGGGCAACACCCTATATCAAACAGTGACATTAATATTCATCTAATATTGTAAGGAGCTCTTGGCCCAAAACTCCTCTATCCTATTGAATATCTACTCTTCAAATCCATAAGGGCAAAGAGTTTCCTGGACGGCAGCATGCTTACACACCCACATCCTAAGCGCAGTACCCACATCTTTTCTTTTATATATCAATCACCTGCTTTGTGCAGGAGGGGGAGAGGGCCCATCTGCCAGGATTGTCTGGTGTCAGCATAGACTGTCAGAAGTGACTTATACAGATAGCAGAGGAATAAGAAAGAAGATACAAATCACACTAGATGCTTTAGATCAGTGTTTCTCAACTCCGGTCTTCAGGACCCACCAACAGGCCAGATTTTAAGTATTACCTTGGGGAGATACAGACTAGAATACTGCAATCACTGAGCAGCAAATGATATCACCTGTGATGTATTTCAGTTATCCTGCAAACCTGGCCTGTTAGTGGGTCCCGAGGACAGGAGTTGAGAACCACTGCTTTAGATAGAGGCAAGTCCACACTATGGAAGGATATACTTTGTTCATTTTTCATTTCAGAGGATTACAACCATTTTAACAATTTGTGTAATTGGCAAGATCCCAGTTTAGTAAATCCAAGTGCATACCTGGGATGAAATATTCCATGTAGCATGCTGCCTTTAGCTTGACCTAAAGCTCAAACCTCAGGAAGAGACAGCAAATGAATCTATATCCTGACCAAGGTTGCAAGTTGGAGACATTTTTTGTCACTTGTGGAAAATCATAACTGACTACAGAAAAAGCCATTTGTACAAAATGTTTATAAAGGTTTACTTGAATGGTAATTTATTCAAAAAGCAGTGCCAGAGTATAGAGTCTCACCGCCATTGGACCATTACCATTTCCCATAATGTGTCTCTATCAACTTGTTTACAGATAGCAAAGTCATTTTCCATCTGAGTCAAGGATGAAATCAGATAGTTAATTCCGAATGCGTGCATACTGTGTTTGCAAGCTAACATTTCCAAATGAAAAGCATTTATGATAAATGCAGCTGGATAGTAAGAATAATTGCCCAGTGAATTATTTAACCTTTTGTTAAATAAAGGTATTTAAATTAGGGATGTTTTGATCTTGGAAAAGCCGGAGTTTTAATTAATTATCCAGGCTCCATATGAAGATAAAAGGACAGGGCAGCAAAGTGAAGGATTAGTGTGGTGATTAAGAAGATACATATAGGTGCTTTTATTTCCAATCTTTGATCTCAGCCAAACTGAAAGGCAGTTATAAAATCCTTTTAAGAGGAAGTTTAATTTACAATATTGACAGACCTGCTGCCTTGGAAATTATATAAAGTTACTACCTTTACAGCATTGGCTCCCTAAACCCCTCCAGGTTTTGCAGTTCTACAACCTATGAAGGTCAAGACTCTGAAAACCTTGCGCTCTTGCTGGCATCTCAAAAATTATATGTCAACTGGACTTTCAGTTTAAATGTATTCCAGGTGCATCAAAACAAAAGATGTGTAAAGGTTTACAGTTTGTTTTCTTTAGAAATCAGCCACAGCCACAGAGTAGAAAAGCCTGCCGCCTGCCCCCTGCCTGCAAGCTGGAGAGAAGAACTCTTAGACCCCTTTCACATTGAGGCAGTTTTCAGGCATTTTAGCGCTAGAAATAGCGTCTGTAAAGCACCTGAAAACTGCCTCCTATCCTCTGCAATGAGTGCTTTCACACTGGGGCGGTGTGCTTGCGGGACACTAGGAAAAGTCCTGCAAGCAGCATTTTTGGGGCGGGTTGGGAGTGCTGTATATAGCGCTCCCAAAATGCCCCTGCCCATTGCAATGAATGGGCAGTGCTTCCAAAGCACCTAAAAAGCATTTTGGAAGCGCCACAAAATGGGTCTTTTTTGTGTTTTTTCAAGGTCCCGTTGTCATGTGACCTTAAAAAAAAAACGGCCCACTAGCAGCCGAAAAACGACTGACGCTTTAGCACTATTTTAGCGGCGCTCTAGTGTGAAAGGGGCCTTAAGGCTCATGCACACTGCAGCTAAAAAAAAAGTTGCTTTTACAGTCGTTTGAGCTTTTATTCCAGCTTGAAGAAGCTTGTACTTTTTGGGGCACTTTTGCACATTTTTGAGCTCCTTTGAGCTCTTTTAACCACTTGCTTACTGGGCCCTTAAACCCCCCTCCTGCCCAGACCAATTTTTGGCTTTCATCGATATCACATTTTGAATGATAATTGCGCGGTCGTGCGATGTTATACCCAAACAAAATGTTTATCATTTTTTTCCCACAAATAGAGCTTTCTTTTGGTGGTATTTGATCACCTCTGCAGTTTTTATTTTTTTGTGCTATAATCAAACAAAGAGCGACGATTTTGAAAAAAGAATAATATTTTTGCTATAATACAAATTAAAAAAAAAAAAATATATATATATATATATATATATATATATATAAAAAATGATTTTCTTCAGTTTTGGCCGATATATATTCTTCTACATATTTTTGGTAAAAAAAAAAAAATCGCAATCGGCGTATATTGATTGGTTTGCGCAAAAGTTATCGCGTCTACAAACT
Source organism: Glandirana rugosa (assembly GCA_018402905.1). Taxonomy (NCBI): domain Eukaryota; kingdom Metazoa; phylum Chordata; class Amphibia; order Anura; family Ranidae; genus Glandirana; species Glandirana rugosa. The sequence goes on along the minus strand of BLSH010028219.1, from coordinate 104,929 downwards.
ATGGAATTTATGGCGTTTTTATTCTTTTTTTTTTACTAGTAATGGCGGCGATCTGCGATTTTTATCGGAACTGCGATATTGGGGCGGACATGTCGGACATTTTTGACACTTTTTTGGGACCAATGACATTTATACAGCGATCAGAAATGTAAATGTCCACTGATTACTGTATAATGTCATTGGCAGGGAAGGGGTTAACACTAAGGGGACAGTGAAGGGGTTAAATGTGTTTCCTGCATGTGTTCTAACTGTGGGGGGGGGGGCTGGCCGGGACATAACAGATCTAACTGATTCCAGTGACAGGGATCTGTCATGTCCCCCTTCACAGATCGGAGAACCGCCGTGTATACATTGGCGGTTCCCCATTCTGCAGCTCTGTCAGGCGATCGGCGGGTCTCGAGTGGACATCGAGTCTGCCCGACCCACAGGCACGACCACAGAGCGTGCGCGCCAGGAACGTGCACAGGGAACAACGTCCACGGACGTCATCCCGGAAATTCAGATCTGCGCTGGAGCCATACTTCGGCTATAGCGCGGATCTAAAGGGGTTAAGTTACTTTGAGCTGATTTGAGCATAAGCGTTTTTTTTTTCACAAACCCTCCCCTCAGCTCATTTTCACTATTTTTTTTGTGTTTTCAAGCTTCTATGAGCTTTTTAATGCTCTTTCGTGCTTTTTCACGCAATTTTGGGCACTTGGGTGTCCTTTCTGGTTGAAAATTCCCCTCAAAAACGCAAGTTTGGTGTGTTTTTTTTCTGCCTGTAAGCACTGGTGGCTGGTGTTTTTTTTGGGTGGGGGGAGCAGGAAAACAACCACCCCCCCGGGCAGTCGGTGGCACCCATGACCCCCCCCACCGCGGGAGGATGGACAGATGGGGTAAGCGTGGCACTTACCCCATCTAGGTAGCAGGCAGGCAATGTGTCCTACGGGCGGCGTCAGCATGTCCTAGCATGATCTTCCTCCTTTCTCCTAGGCATCCAATAGGATCGCCTATCCTTTCAGCTAATCGAGTGACCCGCTTCCTGATTAGCTGGGAAGAGAATCAGTGTGGCGATAGCGAATTTTCATTCGCTATTGTCACACAACTGGGTGGCCTCGGAGCCCAATACTCTGCGCCCGAGCCCACCCTTTTTTGAAGCCTATTAGAGCCTGTGGCTCTAATCACGTGCTTCAAAAAAATACACCCCCCCTCATTGAAATACATGGTCCAACGCCCTGTATGTAGATTAGGGGGCCGGATGCGTGGGGGGGGCGCGACGCCTGTGCGCCCCTAATTGAGGGGCCGACACTGCCTATAAGAGCATATGCCTGTAAAAGACTGAAAAAGCCATAGTGTGCATGGGCACTAACATGGAGGGGAGTTTCCAGGCAGAAAAAACACAAGCTCAAAAAAGCTCAAGCCTGAAGGAGCTGCTTCTTTGAGCTGCAGTTTGCATGAGCCCTTACCCACTGTGTAGCTGCAGTGGTCTCTCTGTAGTGTAGAGGCTCAACACACACCCTATGAAGCCAGACCTATAGCTCTGAAATCTATCATTGTCATGCTGATTGGATAGATCTATTTTCTGATGCAGTAGGAGGCGTGCCAGACCTCTGGAGAGAGACAACTGCTTCCACACAAAGAGCAAGGGTCCTTCTCTGCGGCATGCTGGCAGGAGGCAGGCTTCTCTACCCAAGATGTGACTGCTTTCTGTTGAAAATAAACTGTAAGACCCCTTTCACACTGAGGCACTTTACAGGCGTTTTTGAGCTAAAAATAGCACACTGGGGCAGCGCACTTGCAGGAGAGGAAAAAAATTCCTACAAGCAGCATTTTTGGGGCAGTGCAGGAGCAATGCATACACCGCTCCTCTACTGCCCCTGCCCATTGATATGAATGGGTTGTAAACCGCTCCGGAAGTGCCACGCGCCAGCGCTTTTAACCCATTTTTAACCCCTTCTTAGGGGTTAAAAGCATCCTGCTGCCGCCCGAATAGCAGCGCCGTAATAACAGCAATAAAGCGCTGATAAACTAGCGGCCCTTTACCGCTGATGCTCGGGCGGCCCCAGTGTGAAAGGGCTCTAAGACTCTGCACACCTAAAGGTTTTAAAATATATAGCTTATTTCAACTAAAAATTCAGTTGGGCTTTATGCAACGGAGAATTTAGAACGCATTTACTGTAGCTTTACATGGTTACAGCATACTATTTGTGAATTGATACACATTGCGTTCACACATATGTGTTTTTAAAGTGGTTGTAAACTCCCATGCATGATTTGTACCTATAGGTAAGCCTTATTATAAAGTGTACCGTTTAGGAGATATTTACTGTAGATGCAGCCAGTGACATCACAGGCGCATGCGCTCTGAAGGAATGGAATACCTGTGACGTTCCTTCAGAGTCCTGTGTTATAAACGGTGGCTCCCGTGTGACATCATTGCGGCTCCGGAACACTCACACAGCCGGAGTCCATGAACCCGGAAGGAAGACCGGGTGAGGATGGAAGTGCCTTCAGCGGTGACTGCCACTGGAGGGCTTTGATCTCAGGTTTCACATAATGTGCTAGTATGTGATGCATACTAGCACATTATGACATTGCCTTGCATGTTTAACTAAAAAAAAAAAAAACACCCAGCAGTTTACTGCCGCTTTAACACACACTAATGTACTGTATGTACACAGGGTTAACCATTGTTTTAATGGTGTCTGCTCACATCTGTATGATACATTGCCAATCACCATCTGTTATTTATTAAGATTAGTGAACCTTCACTTTGATAAAATTTATATAAAGCCAAATATTTTTTTTGGTTGAACGTTTAGGTAGGTCCTGCACTACAAGGCGTTTTACATCTAAAGGAGATTATATAATGAACTCTAATGTGCGTGCTTACTGTTGTTTAGGATCCACATGGCTATGGTGCACATGCTTTAGAGCAGGGTTTCCAAACTTTCTAACAAAGGGCCAGTTTACTGTCCTTCAGGATTTAGGGAGGTCAGACTGTGGCCAATGAGAGTAGATAATGCCTCAGGCTTGATGGTCAGTAGGAATCGAAAAATTACACAGCACCCCTGTGGTTAGGAATGGCCATCATTGGTGTCAGTGGGAGGAATAGTGCCCCATCATTGGTGTCAGTGGGAGGAATAGTTCCCCATCATTGGTGTCAGTGGGAGGAATAGTGTCCCATCATTGGTGTCAGTGGGAGGAATAGTGTCCCATCATTGGTGTCAGGGGAAGGAATAGTGCCCCATCATTGGTGTCAGTGGGAGGAATAGTGCTCCATCATTGGTGTCAGAGTAAGGAATAGTGTCCCATCATTGGCTTCAGTGGGAGGAATAGTGCCCCATCATTTGTGTCAGAGTAAGGAATAGTGCCCAATCACTGGTGTCAGTGGGAGGAATAGTATCCCATCATAGGTGTCAGAGTAAGGAATAGTGCCCCATCATTGGTGTCAGAGTAAGGAATAGTGCTCCATCATTGGTGTCAGTGGCAGGAATAGTGCCCCATCATTGGTGTCAGTGGGAGGAATACTGCCCCATCATTGGTGTCAGTGGAAGGAATAGTGCCCCATCATTGGTGTCAGTGGGAGGAATAGTGCCCCATCATTGGTGTCAGAGTAAGGAATAGTGCCCCATCATTGGTGTCAGAGTAAGGAATAGTGCCCCATCATTGGTGTCAGTGGCAGGAATAGTGCCCCATCATTGGTGTCAGTGGGAGGAATACTGCCCCATAATTGGTGTCAGTGGAAGGAATAGTGCCCCATCATTGGTGTCAGCGTAAGGAATAGTGCCCCATCATTGGTGTCAGTGGGAGGAATAGTGCCCCATCATTGGTGTCAGAGTAAGGAATAGTGCTCCATCACTGGTATCAGAGGAAGGATTTATGCTTCCTCATTGGTGTCAGTGGGAGGAATAATACCCCATTGCTGGTGTCAGAGGGAGGGACAGTGTCCCAAGGGCTGCATAAAGGCAAGCAAAGGGCCATAGTTTGGAGGACACTGATTTAGAAATCAGTTAAAGTGACAGCTGCTGACAGGTATGAAGAGAAAAAAAAAAAGGATTGGTGGATACTATGGGGTTGATTTAATAAAGGATAGGCTGTTTCTGTAGCAAGATCATTTACAAGAAAATGTTCCTATAGCTTAGCACATGTGGTGAAAATTCACTTTGCAAAAAATATCCAAATAAGTGCAAATAAAATTAAAAAAAAACTATTTTTGCTTGCATGTGATTGGATGATGTGAGTCTGCACAGCTTCCCCACATTCACTAAACTAAGGGGTAAATTCTTGTAAAGTGAAAATTACATTTCAAAATGAACAACATATCTGTCTTTAATAAATCAACCTCCATGTGCCTTCTTATCTTATTTATGCGATTGCTTTTGTATTTTGACCTCAATAAACTATTCAGGTACATGGGCAGTGTGCTATTTCTTGTAATATGATATGATGGCACCATAAGCCATACATCCCAGCTTTGGGTATATGAGTATGGTGGTCCTGGATGGAATGGATGGCTTTTCAAGTATGAAGAGAAGACACCTAGAGGTGCTTTCACACACCTACAGCAGAATTTAGTACCCTTATTCTGCCTTTAACCACTTCCTGCCCGCCGTATGCAGAATGACGGCTGGGAATTGGTTCAGTTACCCTGACTGGGTGTCATATGACGTCAAGCAGGATAATAAGCCAGGATGTGCCCATGGAGGCAAGCAGCACGGCGATCGTTGGTGTGGTGTGTCAGTCTGACACACCTCATATCCGATCTTGGTAAAGACCACGTGATCAGCTGTGTCCACTCACAGCTGATCACAGTGTAAATAGGAAGAGCCGTTTATCGGCTTTTCCTCCACGCGCACTGACAGATGCGATTAGAGGAGAACCGATCGGCTGCTCTTCTGATGGGGGGGAGGGGGGTCTGTGCTGATTGATTATCAGTGCAGCCTCCCCGAGGATGCCCACCCTTGGACCACCAGGTATGCCAATCAATACCCAATAAGGATGGCACTCAGTGCCCATCAGTGGTGCCTGCCAGTGTCAATTAATCAGTGCTGCCTAACTGTGCCATCTGTCAGTGCCTATCAGTGCCACCTATCAGTGCCCACCAGTGCCACCTATCAGTGCCACCTATCAGTGACCATCAGCATCACCTATCAGTGCCACTTATCAGTCAGTGCCCAGTGCCACCTTTCAGTGCCCAACAGTGCAGCCAAAGAGTGCCTATCAGTGCCCATCAGTGCTGCATATCAGTGCCATCTATCAGTGCCCATCAGTGCTGCATATAAAGTTTCGCTCCCTTACATTTTTACAAGGTCTCAGGTGTGAATGGGGAGCAGGTGTGTTAAATTTGGTGTTATCGCTCTCACTCTCTCATACTGGTCACTGGAAGTTCAACATAGCATCTTGTGGCAAAGAACTCTGAGGATCTGAAAAAAAGTGGTGCCACAGGAACATCCGCGCGTTCCACTGAGGCATAAGCCGGAAGTGTGCCGCCTCCGATGACGTCTAAGTGCCGAAACGTGTAAGGCGGAGCCTGTGAGCGTCACATGCACTTCCGGCTTTTGCCTCAGTGGAACGCACGGATTTTCCTGTGGCACCACGTCTGACTTCTCTTACTAAACTGTAAGTTTATGCTAATGTTGTTATATCACTGATACTCCCTGCACCTAAAACTACTGTTTATATTTTATGCTGATTGATGCCGGGACCCTATATGGGTGAACGAGTGATCATTTGACCGGACATCACAGAAAGAGTCTCTAGGAGAACTGTGGTACTGGTGAGAGGGGTGTTTTGTAGGAGGGGAGCACGATCACATGCCTGTTCTTGGCTCCGTCTCCTCACTCCCCCAAACCATATTTCTGATGGACTTCACTTACCATTAGCCATATGTATTTATGTATATATATTTTTTAGTGATTGCTCTTTGCACTATTGCACTTTATTTTAAGTCACCAAATGTTTTCACATGTATGCACTGATTGATTCACTGTTATGGATACTATGGATGCAAAAATATTTAATTCTATCTAATCTCACTTTAATTTTATTGAGAATTTAGCATATTTATATAAGTTCTCACTATCACAAAATTGTTTTATTTTCATTCTGGTAGCGCCATACCCACTGTTTTATTTTGCATACTCAGATTTGGGGATTACCCCAAGTTTTCTGTGGGGGCAGCAGCCAAACTTCTTTAGATTATTGAGCAGCGCCATACCATATATATATATTTTATAAATGATGAAAATGTAGTTTGGGTACAGTGTTGCATAACCACGCAATTGACAGCGATGAAAGCTGAAAATTGGTCTGGGCAGGAAGGGGGTGAAAGTGCCCTGTATTGAAGTGGTTAATGTCAGTCTGAGATCACTTTGTCTTCATTTATCAGCATAATAAAGGAAGTCCTGCAGTAACCAATAGCAGGGGGTCCTCATCCTTTTCTCAGTGCTGCCCTCTACTTTTTACTTTATGGATATGTATGTGTTCAGTTATAAACTGCAGTAGTCCACTGTAATAGTCTAAAGTGCAAAAACCATAAAAAGCAATCAGAATTTAATGTTTAGTACTCTGATATCAGTCATCATTCATAATTAACTGCCATTTTTAAACACTTTTGCTCCTTGAATGGCCTTAGTGAATAAACTAAATGAGATTTCTTAGCTTTAACAGCCTGAAAGCTGACCCCTATCTATAATCTGGGAAGACTTCTATGGAAAGCACAGCTTCATGAAAAATTAAACATACTTCCATATACAATGCAAGGAGCAAAGCAAAGTGACTGTAAAAATCTATAGGAAATGAGGGATTTCCCTTGGTTGTTACCCATCCTGCACTGCGCATCTTGCGATGTTTAATTGGATTAGTCTGGGAGTCATGTTTCTCTGCAAAGGAAACATCCAGAAAAACGGAGAATATAAAGAATCCAATAATACTTGTGTTACTACAGGAGAAGGTACCTGTAATCTACCGCAATTCCATTTTCCTGATAATGGGCATTGCAGTTTGCAGAATCTACCTGCCTCTGAATCTGAGACAGCAGCATGAAGCTCTATTATTTTAAACTTGGCAGTGACACCCGTTAAGGGTCAATTCACATGTGCCTATTAACGGCATATGTTGTACCTTGTTCCCGATGCATTGGCACATGTCGAGGTACATGTGTTGTTGCTTAAGACCATTCATTACCTATGGATCCTTAAAGCTCATCCACACACTGAGAAATGCCCCTGACCTTTATTTTTCCAATGCAGCGTAGGTGTTAACAGGTGTATGTGTTGTAGTGCATTGAGTGCCATGTGCATTATTTAGTGTGTGGAGACACAAAGGGGGCCCTTTAGAAATTAATTGATCTACCCCTAAAATACATACACGAGTTGCCTACTGAGTAATACCACAATAACGATATAGTCTGCATCATTTACCTCTTTCGAACTGTAATTTCTTATATTTTTGCATTATATCAGCAGCCACCATGCATTCAATCTGTAAGAATAAATAAGAAACTTTACTTTTAAAAGAAAATTACCATATATAGTACATCTGTATTCAGAGTTCCTAGTTGCTAAGCATTCAATTATAATATATTTCAAGGACTGCGCTATATTGTCAAAAGTATTGGGACACCTGCTTTTACATGAGTTGGCCCAGTCTTTTCAGCTATAACAGCCTCAACTCTTCTGGGAAGGCTGTCCACAAGGTTTAGGAGGGTCTATGGGAATGTCTGACCATTCTTCCAGAAGTGCATTTGTGAGCTCAGGCACTGATGTTGGACGAGAATGCCTGGCTCACAGTCTCTGCTCCAATTCGTTCCAAAGGTGTTTTTATCAGGTTGAGGCCAGTCAAATTCCTCCACCTCAAACGCGCTCATCCATCTCTTCATGGGCCTTGCTTTGTGCACTGGTCCAAATCATTTGGTGGAGGGAGGAATATGGCGTGGGGTTGTTTTTCAGGGGTTGGGCTTGGCCCCTTAGTTCCAGTAAAGGGAACTCTTAAGGTGTCAGCATACCAAGACATTTTCGACAATTTATGCTCCCAACTTTGTGGGAACAGTTAAGGAAAGGCCCCTTCCTGATCCAGCATGACTGCGCACCATTGAACAAAGTAAGGTCTATAAAGACATGGATCAGCGAGTTTGGGGTAGAGGAACTTGACTCACCTCAACTGATAAAACACCTTTGGGGTGAATTGGAGCGGAGACTGCGAGCCAGGCCTTCTCATCCAACAATCAGTGCCTGACCTCACAAATGCGCTTCTGGAAGAATGGTCAAACATTCCCATAGACACACTCCTAAACCTTGTGGACAGCTTTCCCAGAAGAGTTGAAGCTGTTATAACTGCAAAGGGTGCGCCGACTCAATATTGAACCCTACAGGCTAAGACTGGGGTGGTATTAATGTTCACGTGGGTGTAAAGGCAGGCATCCCAATACTTTTGACAATATAGTGTATTAGGGTCCAGATATGCAAGTCTCAAAGAAATCCCCTAGGGAACACTGTGCACATAGCATTTGTCTCCATTCAAATCAATGCTGTAGATTTTAAATAAAATTATTATTTTATTATTGTCAGTGCTGGCAGTACCACCCCTACCCCAAAACCCTAAGTATAAATGTTTCTATGGATGGAGGCACAGCAAGCACTGAGCTCTGCCCCCCTTTCATTCTGCAGTACCATGTCTCTTCATCTCTTCCAGTGCTTCTTAGCGCAGACTCAACCCGACCCTGCAGCTATACAGGGGTGAGAGAGTGCAAATTGTCAGCCTGTGTTGCCATGAGCGACTGCGGCAGGAGAAGAACACTATCATTCAGAAGAACACAGGCTGACAATAGCACAAGCCAGGTACTACAGTTGTTCAATAGAGACTAATACAGTAGCTCAGGTGTGCTGTTGTCAACTTGTGTTTTTGTGGTGGATATTGCTCTTCTCCTGCTGCCACAATCATGCACAACAACAGTTTCCACACACCGTGCCCTAAATAGCTGCCGAAGGGTGTCAGGTCTTGGCTAAGTGTGAAATAAGAAGTACAGTCGACCCCCGCAAAGTCACGGTGCAGAGTTCGCGGCCCAGAGTTTTTCCTCCCCGGCAGATGCAGCCCAGCATTCCCAGATCATAACAGTTTACCGCATGCAGCTATCTTGAGTATTTTGCCAAGTGTTCTTGTGTTCTTCATTTTGTTCTTCTTAAAGCCCTAAGATTCTTCCCAAATGCCCTGCACCTTCTAAGGCTTCTGGCAATGAACCTAAGCGCCAGAAGAAGTTAAAAAATAGGCAAAATTTGCGGTCTTTTACAATTTGTGGATGCTCTACAAAAGTAACCCCCACAAATTTCGGGGGTCGGCTGTACTGAGAGATTAGGAGGCAGATGACTTCAAAGAGGGGCCAGCTACTGTATCTAACAATGTTGCTCAGAAACCTCTGAACAGACTTAAACGGAGGCAAGTGCTATGTGCACAGTGTCCCCTATGGGATTTAACAAGATTATTTGGCTTCTAGCGAGACTTTCTTTCTTTCTCCCCCAATTTCTCAGAGGCCCTGATTCATCAAGCTGCAACAGCATGTAAAAAGAAACTAAACTCTATACAGGATGTCAATTCAACCCTTTCACCCGCTTTGTGTTAAATGGTTAAGAAGAGTATTGACACCGCAAATATACTGTTATCACCAAGATCAGGGTTACCCTTTTTAAAAACAAAATCCCATTCCCTCACCTAGAAATGTATCCTTTATGTTATTTCCTTTTATGCTTGCATGACAAGATATTGCAGGGGATGTGGTAATCAGCATTGTCACTATTGATTCAAAAGCCTTTACTTTTCTGGATTGATCACACTGCCTCTGCTGCTGAAGCCCTCCCACTGTGAGATGCAGTGTCTGAGAGGGGGAGTGTATTAGGCACCAATGAAAGGGGTGGTAAAGATTTTTTTTTTTACTTTGTGAGGTTTGTGTATCATATAGTAACTGGATTTAGGACCTGTTTAGACTGTCATATATGAGCCTTCAGATGTACCTAAGTGATATTAAACCTTCACTTTTTTTAAAATAACAAACATGTTATACTTACCTGCTCTGTGTAATGGTTTTGCACAGAGCAGCCCAGATCCTCCACTTTTGAGGTCCCCTGCCGATGCTCCTGGCTCCTCACCCCTGCCAAATACCCCACTTAGCAAGTCGGTTGCTAAGAGGGGTACTCACACGGGCTGGTCCCGAGCCCCTGTTTCTGCATTCATAGACACAGACAGGGGAGCTTTGCCCTGCCCCCCCCCATAGGATTTGATTGACAGTAGCAGGAGCCAATGATTTCTGCTTCTATCATTCTGCCCTATGAGGAGGGAGAGAGTGGAGAGAGCCACTGTTTTTGTGCACAGCGCTGGATCGAGATTGAACGCAAGCAAATATAAGGGGGGGCTGGGAGGGGGGTCCTGATCACAGAAGTTTTTTTCCCTTAATACAGAGAATGTATATAGAGTTTCATCTCGTGATTTGTGATTGACAGGTCATTTCCTTATCTCCTGCATACAGAGCTTAACACTCCCCCCTCCCATCTCCTCCAGCTCTCAGTACAGAGGTGGGTGGGAAGTCTTGTGACATCACAAATCCACCCGCCGAGCCCCAGCAAAGAGAGACACCCGCTGATTCCAGTGTTTTGCAAGGCTGCTACTGCTGAAACAAGTGACATTTGCAAGGTAGGGATACATGCAGGAGGCTTGCATGTATGTATATGTTAATACTGAGCCATTAGTTTATACTGGGTGAGTGGTGGGTTTACATCCACTTTAAGGTAAAAAAAAACCTTGAAAGGGATTGTAAAGGTAGCAGGTTTTTTTTTTATCTTAATGCATTCTATGCATTAGGATAAATTCCATCTGTGTGCAGCAGGCCCCCTCAGCCACCCTAATACTTACCTGAGCCCCATCTCTGTCCAGCGATGTCCAAGAGCCCCTTGGCCGTCCAACACTATCCCTCCTGATTGGCTGAGACAAAGCAGCAGTGCTATTGGCTCCCAAGACTGTCAATCAAAGTCAGTTAGCCAATCAGGAGAGAGAGGGTGGGGGCCAAGCGGCAGCTTGGTGTCTGAATGGATACACGGAGCTTCAGCTCAGCTCGGGTGTCCACATAGCAAGCTGCTTGCAAGGGCCAGGAGTAACGGAGAGGGACCCAAGAATAGGAGGATCCGGGCTTCTCTGTGCAAATCCACTGAAACAGAGCAGGTAAGTATAACATGTTTGTTTTTTGTTTTTTTTAAATGAGATTTTACAATCACTTTAAGGCTTTAAACCCATTTTCAAAGTGAACATGGTTGTGCCAACCCCCTCAACCCCCCCAAACACATTTATACTCATTTTTAATTCGTTTTCCCACAGATCCACCACATAAGTAAAATACTTGGCTCTTCCAGCAGTGGCAAATATGTGCTTCTCTTCCTGTCCTTCCACAAAGCAGTGAAGTGTACCTGGGTGGCCAAGTGCAGACCTAAGTGGTGTTACATGAGGGTAACTTTGCTCTGTGTAAGCTGAAGAGAGGTGGCCCTATGAAGTTTCACTTAGAGAGAGACAGCCTGAAAGGAAAACAGCTTCCGACAGCTTCTGTGCTCTTCCTTGATAAAACCCATAATGATTTGTAACACCAGTGTCATGGGTGCACCCTTTAATTTAATAGTAAAGTATACATGCAACATTGAGTTACTGTAATAACTTTAATAATTTGTAAATCAAAACACTGATTTAAACCATTACAGTTTCACTTTAACCGGCGTTATACTTGCCTCATTTTCTTGTAAATGGCCTCTCTTTGGGCAGCTGGCATCAGGGCAACTAATTGCCGTTTCTAAACCTTCTTTGATCAGAAGTTCCACATACTGTTTTAAACACTGATAAGAGATAGAGAAAAAAAATAAGTTTATTTTATATATTCATAGTTGTATGTAACTTTTGGATAAAATTAAAAGTGTGTATATGGGGGAGAGAAAAATGATCTGATGTGCTAATGAAATAAATCTTGAGTAGAATCCTCCTCAACAATTAATGCAAAATTCCCTTCTTGTGTTTTACTTCTTAACGGCTAAGTAGAAATATAATAACTTGTACCAGCTTGCAGCAAATGCATTTAACCTATCTTCAGATTTCATGACATGGTAATATTACTTCATGGTAAAAAATAATTCATGCAATACAAAAATACAGATAATGACCATATTTATGGGTAAAAGTAGAGTACAAGTAAAGTTAGTATCAACGTAGGGCAGTGCCGCATGCCAAGATCAACTTAGCCAAGTCTTCCGCAGCTTATTTTGGCACAGGCAAGTGGCACGTTCCTGAAGATTAGTACGGTGGCTCATTTACATACTGTATGCTCTTCAATGAAATCCATATCAGGTCTCCAGCTTGGCTTTTTTTAGTAACAAAAACAGTGATGTGGCCACCACACATATGGTTTACATTTGGATTCCAGAGGAATGTCGTTTTTGCTAACTGCTACTGCTCTCATTCCCATCTTCCACCTAAACTACAGTAATTGCTTTTAGACATATGGGCAGATTTTTACATTCTCACAGTGACTGCTTTCATAAAGTAATTGTTAGATGTATGACTAGAATATCTAGATTGTATATCTACTCATTAGAAACTTTCAGTTTCTGGTGTTTATGTTTCTGGAGAAAAATGGAATAAAATTTGATGATAAGCAAAACCCTACTATTAACTTCTTCCAGCATTTCATAGTTAATTTGTACTATATTGTTCGAATTGTGTCTTCAAAACTATTCCTAAACCATGGGTGCTCAAACTGTGGTCCACCAGCTGTTGCAGAACTACAAGTGCCATCATGGCTCCATCTTTGGAAGTCATGCTTGTGTCAGCCATGAAATGCCTCATGGGACTTGTAGTTCTACAACAGCTGGAGGGCCACAGGTTAAACACCCATGCTCTAAACAATTCCCAACTTTAAATCAACTATTTACTAGTAAAAATGTGCTGCTACGATTTCAATAAAAGCATACTACCTGCTGCCATACCCTCACACTACCCATTCTGATACCCTCCACATTCCTCTCCTGCACATAATACCCTTTGCCATACCCATGTACTCCACTCCTACACATACTACCTACTGTCATACCTGTTGAACTCCTCCCCTACATATACTGCCCGCTGTCCTCAACTTAGGACTTCTCTCCTGCACATGTTGCAAGCTATCAAGCCTCTACACTCCTCTCCTGCACATAATGCCCACTGTTATAACTTTGGCACTCCTCTCCTGCACATACTGTCCACTGTCATATCCTTCACACTCCTCTCTTGCACATACTGCCCACTGTCATATCCTTCACACTCCTCTCTTGCATAGACTGCCCTCTGTCATAATCACTGCACTTCTCTCCTGCGCCTACTGCCTGCTATCATACCCTCCACACTTCTTTCCTACACACACCATCTGTCATACCCTCTACTACACATACTGCCCACTGTGATATCCTCTGCAGTCTTCTCCTGCACCTACAGCCTGCTGTTATATCTCCAGTAAACCTTTCCTGCACCCTTCATATCCCTCCTGCATGCCCTGCCCATGGTCACACCCTCCACACTCCTCTGCTGTACATACTGTCCTATGTCATACCCTCCACACTCCTCTGCTGTACATACTGCCCACTGTCATACCATCCACACTCCTCTGCTGTACATACTGCCCACTGTCATACCCTCCACACTCCTCTGCTGTACATACTGTCCACTGTCATATCCTCCACACTCCTCTGCTGTACATACTGTCCTATGTCATACCCTCCACACTCCTCTGCTGTACATACTGCCCTATGTCATACCCTCCACACTCCTCTGCTGTACATACTGCCCTATGTGATACCCTCCACACTCCTCTACTGTACATACTGTCCTATGTCATACCCTCTACACTCCCCTGCTGTACATACTGCCCGTTGTCACACCCTCCACACTCCTCTGCTGTACATACTGTCCACTGTCATATCCTCCACACTCCTCTGCTGTACATACTGTCCTATGTCATACCCTCCACACTCCTCTGCTGTACATACTGCCCTATGTGATACCCTCCACACTCCTCTGCTGTACATACTGTCCTATGTCATACCCTCAACACTCCTCTGCTGTACATACTGCCCACTGTCATACCCTCCACACTCCTCTGCTGTACATACTGTCCTATGTCATAACCTCTACACTCCCCTGCTGTAAATACTGCCCATTGTCACACCCTCCACACCTCTCTGCTGTACATACTGCCCGTTGTCACGCCCTCCACACTCCTCTGCTGTACATAATGTCCTATGTCATACCCTCCACACTCCTCTGCTGTACATACTGCCTGTTGTCACGCCCTCCACACTATTCTGCTGTATATACTGTTCTATGTCATACCCTCCACACTCCTCTGCTGTACATACTGCCTGTTGTCACACCCTCCACACTCCTCTGCTGTACATACTGTCCTATGTCATACCCTCCACACTCCTCTGCTGTACATACTGCCCTATGTCATACCCTCCACACTCCTCTGCTGTACATACTGCCCACTGTCATACCCTCCACATTCCTCTGCTGTACATACCGCTGTATGCCATACCCTCCACATTCCTCTGCTGTACATACTGCCCTTTGTCATACCCTCCACACTACTCTGCTGTACATACTGCCCTGTGTCATACCCTCCACAGTCCTCTGCTGTACATACCGCCGTATGCCATACCCTCCACACTCCTCTGCTGTACATACTGCCTGTTGTCACACCCTCCACACTCCTCTGCTGTACATACTGCCCTATGTCATACCCTCCACACTCCTCTGCTGTACATACTGCCCACTGTCATAAACTCCACATTCCTCTGCTGTACATAACGCTGTATGCCATACCCTCCACATTCCTCTGCTGTACATACTGCCCTTTGTCATACCCTCCACACTACTCTGCTGTACATACTGCCCTGTGTCATACCCTCCACATTCCTCTGCTGTACATACCGCCGTATGCCATACCCTGCACATTCCTCTGCTGTACATACTGCCCTATGTCATACCCTCCACACTCCTCTGCTGTACATACTGTCTTAGGTCATACCCTCTACACTCCTTTGCTATATATACTGCACACTGTCATACCATCTACACTCCTCTGCTGTACATACTGCCCTATGTCATACTCTCCACATTTCTATGCTATACATACTGCCCTATGTCATACCCACCATAACCCTCTCCTGCACATATTGCCCACTGCCTACCCTCCTCAGCCCTCTCCTGAACATTCTGCCCACTGTCATGCCCTCTGCACTCCTCTCCTGCACTTACTGCCCACTGCCTACTCTCTGCAACCCTCTCCTGCATATACTGCCCACTGTTATATCTTTCATATTCCTGTCTTGCACTGTTATACCCTCCACACTCCTCTACTGCACAAGACTAAGACACTTCTTTAATGTTGTTTATAATATCCCCAACCTTGCCCATTATGGAATGAGCAACCCTTTACTAGTTTCAATAAATCAAAGGTCCCTAAGGCCTCATGCACACAAGGTGTTTGCTTTTTTCCTCTGAATGCCAGAACTCCTTGCAGGAGGAAATCTGCTTAAAAACACACACCTGTATTGCACACGTGTTTAGGCACGTCAAGTGGAATGGTTGTATTGCACACATGTTTAGGCACGTCAAGTGGAATGGTTGTATTGCACACATATTTAGGCACATCAAGTGGAATGGTTGTATTGCACACATGTTTAGGCACATCAAGTGGAATGGTTGTATTGCACACATGTTTAGGCACGTCAAGTGGAATGGTTGTATTGCACACATGTTTAGGCACGTCAAGTGGAAAGGTTGTATTGCACACATGTTTAGGCACATCAAGTGGAATGGTTGTATTGCACACATGTTTAGGCACGTCAAGTGGAATGCATTAATGCTCAAACATGCCTAAACGCTCCTAGCATTTACAGACATTTACGTGTGTCAAGAGTCTTTTCTGCTC
The DNA here is from genome assembly GCA_018402905.1 of Glandirana rugosa. Lineage (NCBI taxonomy): Eukaryota > Metazoa > Chordata > Amphibia > Anura > Ranidae > Glandirana > Glandirana rugosa. The sequence continues at coordinate 88,956 of BLSH010028219.1, read as the reverse complement.
AATTAAGAAGCTAAGGTCTCAGTGTTCGTAACCCAATCCTGAGGAACTTTTGTATTTGGCACGCAGTTAAAATTTCATTTAAGGATATCCTCATGAGATAACACTGCTTACTGGGCCATAGGAAAAAAATGTTTATGTTTAACAAATCCAAGCTTACAGATTGACCTGATAAATTCCATGTTGTATATTGTAGTTATTACCAAATGAAAAATTATAAATACTTCACAATCTGTCCAAGCATTAGCCATGACTCTCATAACAGAGACACACGTTAAAAAACCATCTTACACTGGCCTAGACAAGGCAAAAGGAAGGAAGCCAATGTGGCCAAAAATAAAAGATGCCTTAAAGACATTAGGTGCCCAGTTTTTTGTTAACGGAGCAACATTACACCCAGAGCTCTGTCACAATAACTGCCACAAAAGTCAACCCAGAACCAAGAAAAAATATAAACTGGGGCCACAGAGTGAATGCCTATCGCATGTGCTAGACACCATTCATCTATAAAATTGTGAAGAAGCAGAGGACACAAGGGACACACAATTACACATTCCCGTGAGTACGGCTCTAACAATATATTATTATTTAAGGACCGAAAAACATGGCTAAAGATTACAGGTACAACTAATACACTTGGGACAATAAAAAATAATTGTGGTGCTCCAACAGAGGTCCTAACCCACAGGTTACGAGTCTGTGTCACATACAAAAATAACACAGACCAAGATCAAAGTTTTGCCAGACTCTGACTGCCGACTGAACTCTGTAAAGTGTCATTTTTCCAGTAGCCACTCTTTAGCACAATAGACGAGAACGTCTCCATGAAATGTATCGCTATTATGCGCTTGCAGCTGTCTAGCTCTCCGGAGTATACATCGTGAGGGATTTCCTGCATGATAAACACAACTGGCTCCTTTACAGAGAAAGATTATTTCAGGATATAATTGCCACAATAAGTGAGATGACATCTGGCAGAAGATTCACATTTATTAAGTAATGCTGCCAGATTTTGTTTCCCTGGAAATCCTTTTATGTAATGAGAATTTCTTAAAGCGGAGAATAGACTATTGTAGTTCTGCTGGATACAGATGGGCATTTGTGAATAAACAAACTTATATTTGAGGATATGGGTGGCTATAAGTGGATGAGCACATGGACAACTACTATTTGTGTTTAAAGGGTCAGTCCACTCAAAAATTGTATTAGTGTATGATGAAAACTGGCAAGTTAAACCACCTACCCTCTTCTTATAAAACTTGGTCACCCCATTGGTAAGACCTCTGTTCCCCACGTATGCACCCCTGCTACTGCACATACAAAAGGGTCACATTTTCTCTGTTTTATTTCAATTAAAGTTATGAATGACCAATTCCAGGTAAACAGCAAAAAAACAGAGTTTGACATACAAATAAGTGAAATGTATCTGTTAAAATATTTGAAATTTGTGGCGCGCTGCTTTTAGCCCCATAGCCTCCCATTGCATTAGCCACCACGAAAGGATAATCAAAATCACCAACAGATGTTATTCACCGATCAGGCTAGCCAAGTTCTCTTCCTTAGTCTCCCAACTTTGTTGGAGGGAATGTGGACAAGTAGGCAACCCTATGCATGTCCTGTGGGATTGCCCCAGCTTTACCAGCTTCTGGTCACGGGTGTTCCAACTATTAGCCAACATTCGGCCTTGTGTGTACTTGGCTTAAGATATACAGTGTTATCCCTCTCATGCCTCCAACTCTGCAGGAGGAGCTCACCAATAAGTCATCGACTTTGCTCTCTTCTCCTGTTAGTATGCTCCCTGTCAGCACAGCACTCGGGTTCTTATTTCCAATAAAATCAAGACAGATTCAGATATAGCACTGCATGTTGATGTGCAATTATCTAAAACTGTTTAAAAAAAATGTTTCTGGTTTACCTACCTTTTTCTCCACTTCCCGGTTCTCCTGAAGGTCTTTAAAGCTGGCCATACATTGATCAAAATTTTGGCCGGTTCAGCGGGGACTGGCTCAATTTCAAACCATGTTTGGACAGGCTGATTTTACCCAAATCTATCCATCGATCGACTTGGGTACAACCAGCCTGCTGGATTTTTATACATACAGTTACTGCCAGAGGCTACAGCCGCTAGCAGTAGCCATTGTATTCAGCTGGCCAGGAAGGCTCCTCATGCCCCCTGCTGGAAGAATACAACAATGCAGCAGGAGGCATTCCCCCGTCAACACTGACTTGTTGGGTGAATCTAGCAATTTTCTGTTTTTCCACCCATGGTGGAAGGAAAGAAAACTATATCACACATCTATGGCCTGCTTGAGAAAAAAATGTGTGCAACAAACTGTCCTCCAGTTTGAAATGATAAAAGAAAGACAAAAGGAGACAGAAAAAGATGAAAATGCATAATAAATGGTTTTGAATGTAAGCACCAATTTGGAAATGTTATGTGGAAAGCAGCAAGTGACATGAGTGACAATCTCATACAAAAACCGAAGGAGAGAATGGTAGAGGCGTAGCTTGTAGCTGCTGAGCAGGTTATATAGCGAAATATTGAAAGCACATTCAATACATATCTGATGTATTGTTACAAGTAATCTCTTTGCACATTATTGTTACCGGTCTATACATAACTTACACGAAAGTTATAAAGCGATATATTGGACGAGTCGTCGATGTTCGATGCGGAGATGGTAAGAGAGGAAGCCAAAAACATACTCTAACAGTGAGTACAGTGAACGACGAAAGGTGTATTGTAAAGGTTTAACCACGAATGTAAGTTTTGGTAAATAATACGTAAAAGTAGAAAAAGACAGAGGAAAACAGAAAGAAAATAGTAAAGTTTGACCTCCTGTCAAACAACGTGTGTAAAAAAAGAGTTCGTCCGGTATCTACACACTATATCAAAAGAAAGGAAGGTGGTAC
>BLSH010028219.1:66525-85371 GCA_018402905.1 Glandirana rugosa | reverse complement strand
TATAAGAGACAGCAGTCATCCCCATGCATTCTAAGTCATCCCATCCCATCCGTGCACAGTCATCCCCATCCGTGCTCAGTGATCCCCCATCCGTGCTCAGCCATCCCATCCATGCTCAGCCATCCCCATCTGTGCTCAGTCATCCCCATCCGTGCTCAGTCATCCCCATGCATTCTAAGTCATCCCATCCCATCCGTGCACAGTCATCCCCATCCGTGCTCAGTGATCCCCCATCCGTGCTCAGCCATCCCATCCATGCTCAGCCATCCCCATTCGTGCTCAGTCATCCCCATCAGTGCTCAGTAATCACCATGCATTCTAAGTCTTCCCCATCCCATCCGTGCTCAGTAATTCCCCATCCGTGCTCAGTCATCCCCATCCATGCTCAGCTATCCCTATCAAGCTCAGCCATCTCCATCTATTCTAAGTCATCCCCATCCATGCTCAGCCATCCCAATCCATACTCAGCTATCCCCATCCGTGCTCAGCCATCCCCATGTACAGCTCATTTATGCCTCATTCATGCCACATCAGTTCTCATCCACGCCACATTCATGCTACTACAATGCCCATCAGTGCCACTACAGGGCCCATCCGTGCCCCTACAGTGTCCATCTGTGAAACTACAGTGCCCATCCGTGCCACTACAATGCCTCACACTAGTGTAATAGGTAGTCAAATCAGATTTGAAATGTATGCCCCTAGAACACCTGACAAGATAGTCCCAATGGGACTTTAAAGGGAAACCAACTCAACAAGAATATGACACAATATAAAATTAAACATGTATTGGTTCATTTAAAAATGAACCCAAACAGAGGGTTCAAGAAAAAGATATGAACAATAGCAATTCTGATTAAACAGGTGCAATTGGTTACATATACTAATATTTACATATAAAAATGTGACAATGTAAGTACAAAAGAAGACCCAATATGACCACTGCATTTTGCAGTGGAGTGGCAGAGGATACCCAACGCGTTTCTAAATTATTTAATCCTAGATCTTTCTCAGGGGTAGGTGGAAAAAATGACATTCTCAAAAGAATCATTATTCCTCATAGATTATACGTTAGTGGTGTTTACTTTCCAAAATGGGGATTTTTTTTTTGGGTGTTTCCATTGTCCTGGTGCTCCAGGACCTTCAAAAGTGCAAGAGGTAGTCAGGAAACTATATGTGTAATTTATGTCCCTAGAATGCCTGATGGTGCTCACCGCATGTTGGGCCTCTGTATGTGGCCAACCTGTGTAAAACTCTCACACATGTGGTATCGCCATACTCCGGAGGAGTAGCAGAATGTATTTTGGGGTGTAATTTGTGGCATGCATATTCTATGTGTGAGAAATCACCCGTTAATATGACAATTTTGTGAAAAAAAATCTTCATTTTGCAAAGAATTGTGGGAAATAATGGCAACGTCAAAAAACTCACCATGTATCTTACTAAATACTTTGGAATGTTTACTTTCCAAAAAGGGGTCATTTGTACTTTTCTGGCTTGTTAGTGTCTCAAAAAATGAGATAGGCCGTCAGTACATCAGGTGTGATCATTTTTCAGTGATTGGCACCATAGCTTGTAGACTCTATAACTTTCACAAAGACCACATAATATACACTTATTTGGGTTATTCTTTACCAAAGATAGGTAGCAGTATAAATGTTGGTCAAAATTTATGAAGAAAAATTACTACTTTGAAAAATTTTATTACAGAAACAAAGAAAAATGTGTTTTTTTACAAACTTTTTGGTCATTTTTTTCATTTATAGTGCAAAAAAATAAAAAACCCAGTGATGAATAAATACCACCAAAAGAAAGCTCTATTTATGTGAAAAAGGGGACAAAAATGTCATATGGGTGCAGTGTTGCATGAATGAGTAATTGTCATTCAAAATGTGAGAGCACTGAAATCTGAAAATTGGTCTGGTTGTTAACCTTCCTGGCGGTATTCCCGAGTGTGACTCGGGGTTAATTTTCACTGCCAGGAGCGATAATCCAGAGTCACGCTCGGGGTAACATTGCAGAGCTGTCAGTGGAGTCCCCTTACCTTCTCCTGGCGATCCAGCGATGTCCCCCGCTGTGATCGCCGGCATCTGACTTCCTAGTTCCGTGCCCTGCGAGCAGCAGCGGAGCATGGGAGCGGAACTGGGCGGGAAATTCAAAAGTGAAAACATAAAAGTGACACACACACATAAAAGAGGTGATACTTTGTAATCTGAGAGGATTACACTGTATCACCTCAGATCTGACACTTGATCACTGTACAGTGCCCATTGCCTGCCATTTTACCATCATTTGTGCCCATTTATAACATGGCATCAAAAAAGCGCCACTTTACTACAAAAGCGCTTTTGGACCAGTTGAGTGATAGCGACAGCGACACGGAGGTGCTCGCAGAACTGAGCGATAGTGAGTCATGGGGAGATTTGTCGTCTGACACTGATTTGTCAAGTGACAACGGCGATGATCCTGCACCTGACCTCAGCGATGTGCGCACTTGGTGCCCTATTGACTGCGATACGGACCAGGTAGGGACCCCAAGATTCCCGTTCACTGGATCACCTGGGATGAAGGTAGATGTTGAGCGTGACAACCCTCTGGCATACCTGCAATTATTCCTCACTGAGTAGGTAATTGAAAAAATTGTCACGGAGACAAATCGCTACCAAGAGCAGCAATCCGCTACGCTGCATGCCAGGTTTTCCAGAAGCAGAAAGTGGGAACTGATGACCAAAGAGGACATCTGGCAGTTTCTGGGACTCATCATTCTTCAGGGGGTGGTGGGGAAAGCGCTCCAGAAATGGTACTGGACCACCAATATGTTACTGGCCACTCCGTTTTTTGGCACCGTGATGTCAGAATACCGGTTTTCCCTCATCATGAAGTATTTCCACTTCACAAACAATGAAGTATTTGATGAGGCCACGCATCCTGAGCCCAAACTAAAAAAAATCTGGGCAGTATGCCAAATTATTGTGACCAATTTCCAGCGCACCTACGTGCAAGAAAGGGATGTCAGCGTGGGTGAAAGTTTGATGGCCTACAAGGGACGCCTAAGCTGGATACATAGTTACATAGTTAGTCATTCAAGTCCATCTAGTTCAACCCAAAAAAAAAATAGAAAAATTATATATAACCAAATAATCCCATATACAATCCTTCACCCACAGTTGATCCAGAGGAAGGCAAAAAACCCAGCAAAGCATGATCCAATTTGCTATAACGGGGGAAAAAATTCCTTCCTGATTCCCCGAGAGGCAATTGGATTCACCCTGGATCAACTTTACCTAAAGATGTTAGTACCCAGTTATATTATTTACATTAAGGAAAGAATCCAGGCCTTTTTTAAAGCAATCAACTGTGCTGGCCAAAACCACCTCTGGAGGGAGTCTATTCCACATTTTCACAGCTCTTACTGTGAAGAAACCTTTCCGTATTTGGAGATGTAAAGAGTAGACGTAAAGAGTGCCCCCTTGTACTTTGTGATGACTTTAAAGTAAATAACTCAACACCAAGTTCACTATGTGGACCACTTATGTATTTGTACAGGTTGATCATGTCTCCCCTACTTTTTTGTCAAGATTTGCATTTAGTTTTGAAGCTCCCAGGTTGCAATTGCCTCTGTCCACAGTGCAGTTTACTATATTTAAAAAAAAGGTGCAAATTTACTTTAATAGAGGCCAAAAAATATATATATATTATGACACATTAGCTACATGGTTACTGGAGTTTGTTAATGCGTGCTTTTTGGCACTTATTTATGTCAGCAACATTTAAAAAATGCCTGGTCAAACAAAATTTTAAAAAGGAACTTCACCTGGCTTTTGAGGAAAATGAACGTTAGCAGCAGATTTTTTTGTAAGGCTTCTAACCTTTGCACCGCAATCTTGCATTTGGGAGCTGGCAGGCACTTCCAGATCACTCACAGCTTCCCTCAACAGCACATGTGAAATCATGAACTGCAGGGAGATCAATTCTGTAGCCTATGTCAGTGGTTCTCAACCCTGTCCCCGAGTACCCCCAACAGGCCATGTCCTGGGAATTTCTCTTAGATAAAATAGCTGTCCAAAATACCAAGCCACTGACTCCGATTTAAAAGCACCTGTTCAAGATAAAGGAAAACCTGAAAACATGGCCCGTTGGGGGTACTCGAGGACAGGGCCGAAAACCACCGGCCTATGGGACCTGTATGCCAGGTGTTTGAATGTGGGGCAAATGTGCCAAGGGTAGGTCATCGCGGTGAATTAGGCAAGGAAGGAGGCGGGAGCAAGTACAGTATAAAAAGGTACTCACGTTAAATAAAAAAAACAACAGAAAAACTGATTTGTAACAGTTTAGTGAAGGAAGAGAATGATGCTTAGAATCATTTTGGGGTGATGGTCTACTTTAAAGCATGAGGACTAACAAGTATTGACAGGAATGTTCATGGTGCTTTTTTATTTTTACAGGCAGAGATCGGCTGATTTACAGCAGAGATACAAGCAGTGGCTTTGCACACACAGTAGCTCACAGCAACATAAAAGAAGGATGTGCATATTCTTGCCCACTATGTGCAATAGTTGATTCTGTTGGTGGTATTAAAGCGGAGCTCCAGTTGTTTTTGTGTTCATTAGATATCAGTAGCTACAAAAAGTGTAGCTGTTGACTTTTAACACACACTCACATGTCCCAGGATCCGGCGATGTGGCCACCCGAACCGTTGCTTCTCTCCCTCTCCTCTCGCTGGCATGTCAACTCTGGGCACCCAGGTGTGACAGCTTGCGGCTTCACAGCTGGGTGCGCACATCGTACTGTGCATGCTGAATGGTCCGGCAGTCTTCTGGAAACTGACGTGTCCCAAAAGAGTGCAGGGAGGGAGGGGGGAGAGGAGAACGTCCGCTCAGATCACCTAGTACGTGGGAGCGGGTACCTGTCAATACTACGTACCCGCTCCTCCATGCCAAATGTGGTGGGGGTTCGGTGGTGGGAGGGGAGGAGTGCTTAGAGTGGAACTTCCCTTTTTGGGTGGAGCTCCCCTTTAAGTGGTCTTCCCTGTTTTCCAGTTTTGAAAATTCAATAGTACATCAAAAACTCAAAGAAATACTGACACATACAGTACATTGCATCCAAAAGAGCGCGGTTTGGCATCAAATCCTACATGCTCTGCGAGTCACCCACTGGGTACATCTGGAATTCGGTCATTTACACCGGTAAAGGCACGAAGTTCAACCCCAGATACAGCGGCTATGGGATGGCCACATCATCTGTCCTTACACTGCTGGAGCCATTGCTGAACCAGGGATATTGTGTGACCATGGACAATTTCTACACGTCTCCAGAACTGTATGAGGTTTTGCTACAAAACAAGACTGATGCATATGGTACAGTTAGGCCTAACCGACGTGACATGCCATCTATGTTTGCCAAGAAAAAACCCAAAACCGGAGAAATGGTTGCCTGGCAGAAGGGTAAGATGATGGCAATGCGATGGCGAGACAAGGACGTGTGTCTCATGAGTACTGTGCACAATACCTCCACTGCCATGGTCCACACAAAAGGTGGGAAAGATGTGCTGAAGCCGCGAGTCGTGATAGACTATAACAACACAATGGGAGGTGTTGACAGAGCCGATCAGGCAATGACCTTTTATCCGGCTATGCGCAAACAGCAAAAAAAATATTATAAGAAAATCTTCAGGCATCTTCTGCAACAATGCCTTTGGAATGCATATATCCTGCACAGAGCAAAGAGTGACAAGCCTCTTGTTCATTCTGAGTTTATCTGGCAGGTGGCTGAGCCGATTTTTGTCAACCACCAGACGCCATCAGTAGCTGTGAACAGACCTGGACGTCGTGCTGTTGACGTTGCCAACCCAGAACGCCTGACTGGTCGTCATTTTCTGGACTACATCCCGCCAACGACAAAAAAGGCAGCACGTTACCAGGATGTGCGTGGTTTGCTGCTCAAAGAGAGATGGCAATGGAAAGAAAGTCCGAAAAGAAACTAGGTTCCATTGTCCTGATTGTGATGTCGGACTTTGTGCAGTCCCATGTTTCAAAATGTATCACACTCAGGATGTTTATTGAATTTTCTTTGTTTGACAAATTTCATAATTTTTTATTACATTATTGAATAAAATTATATTATTTATTAGATTATAATTCATGATTTTGTGTTTCAAACTTTAGCACGTCTGGGATGTCTACTAGAGTCTTGTTTGGTCAGGTTTAAGTAAGGAATTACTAAGAATTGCAGGCCTACAATACATAACACCAAATTTCCATGCAAAAAAATTGTACCGCTTTTGGTACAAAATTCCTGACATAATCATACCGCCAGGGAGGTTAAAACAGTGTCACGTATTTCCAAATAATGTATTTCAGTGTATAAGCTACATTTACTGTAAAAAAGAAGTGTGAAATGCAAAACTCCGGTGGATGTAATAAGATGTCTGCTTGCCGCCTACTCACTGTATCATTACTGCGGACGAGTACGGGGTGTAGCAAGATGGCGACAATCAGGGCCTGCGCCAGCATAAGGCAAGCAAGGCAGCCGCCTGTGGGCGCCAGGGGAGGGGGGCGCCAAAACCAGCGGTTCCCCAAGAGGTCCTTATTGGTGCCGGCCGTTTGGCATGTCCTCGCACGCACCTCAACTATAACTACTATAGTCTACTGAGTGAGCAGCTGCACTGCACACACACCGACAGACAGAGATAGGCGGTGCAGGCAGAGGCAGCACAGCCCCGGCCGGGCACTGTTAACCTCGCTCGTCGCCTCTTCTCACCTCTGGTCACTGGAATCCTGGGCCGGCCCTGCCTACATGTCTCTTCCTCTGCCAGCTGGAGCACAGAGAAAGAGTGACAACACAGCCGCCCCATGGCGATGATCGCCCCGCCTCCATGCTTCTCCCTTCAGCCCCGTCCTGGTGGTCCTGGTCCTGAAGCCGACTCAGCCCAGGCGAGTATCACTCATTGCTGGAGCCTGGAGTGGTGACTGGTGAGTAAACAAAATCCTCCTACCTGCCCTGGCTGCGGCCGCTGAGAGTCACAAAATTGATTTCTGCATTCTCCCTGTCACTGCAGTCTGACACACACAGACAGAGCGTGTGAGAAGACAGGGAGCCTGGAGGAGCCGAGTCACACAAGGCCAAAGGGGAGGGGCCAAGACCAGCAGTAGGCCCAGGAGGAGCGCGTGTACACATTTCTGCCATCTGCCATCTCATCTGGTAAAGGTAGGGCAAGAAGCAAGCTGTATTTTTATTGTTCTACCCAGCCCTGCTGCTGCGCTACCTAAGTGCCCATGTGCCATCATGCCCAAAGTCTCACTCTGACAAATTTGACAATCCTATCCATGTGCCCTGCCACTGCCCCTGCCGTATGCGCGCTGACAATCCCATGTGCCCCTGTTGTATACGATCTGACAATCCCAAGTGCTATCATGCCCGCAGTCTGTCTCTGACAATCTCTTGTGCGATGTCCGCAGTCTCTGACCGTCTGTTGTGCCATCACCGCAGTATCTGACCATCTGTTGTGCAATGCGTGCAGTCTCTACCAATCTCTTGTGCGATGTCTGCAATTTCTGACCATCTGTTATGCCATGCCCACAGTCTCTGACCATCTGTTGGGCCATGCCCACAGTATCTGACCATCTGTTGTGCCATGCCCGCAGTATCTGACCATCTGTTGTGCCATGCCCGCAGTCTCTGACCATCTGTGGTGCCATGCCTGCAGTATCTGACCATCTGTTGTGCCATGCCCACAGTCTCTGACCATCTGTTGTGCCATGCACACAGTTTCTGACCATCTCTTGTGCCATTCCCGCAGTCTCTGACCATCTGTTGTATCATGGCCGCAGTAAATAGAGTGTATGGAATATAAGGGGTGGAGCGGGAGGATGAATCGGGGGGGCACCAAAAGGCACCTTCGCCTGTGTAGTCAAAAATCCTTGCACCGGCCCTGGCGGCAATGGAACGTGACTTCCGTTACGAGAACTGACGGGTCACCTAATCTGATGAAACACGACATGCAGGTAGGGGGGTGTGCTAAGCTGAGAAAGCCCCTCCTCCACATGAAAGAAAAAAAACCCATGAAGACTCCTGGGATGTAAGACATAATTTTGGCCTAGGCCAGAAATCAGGAAGCAACTGATGAAATGTAAAATAAAAGTTTAAAACCAGTAAATATAATATAATTTCCTATTTACTAATGCTAGAATAATTAGGATTAATAATAGTTAATGTTTGAGAGGTTTGTTCTGCTTCAATATAGATTTCCATCCCACACCATTCACACTCATCCATGAACTTTATGTATGTTAAGAGAAAAGAGCGAGGAAGGTAGGCAAATATAAAGGAGAGCAGTGGCGGCTGGTGAAATTTTAGGATGGGGGGGAGCCAGACCCTTCCTTTTTGACCCCTCCCACTTCTCATAAGCCCCACCCCTTATTGTTTCCACCCCTTGTGTCAGGAGTATACAGCCCAGCATCATCAGATAGGGTATACAGCATCACCAGATAGCAGTATACAGAGTCACTATATAGCAGTATACAAAGCCCCAGATAGGGCATACAGAGCATCAGATAGGGCATACATTGCATCAGATAGGGCATACAGAGCATCAGATAGGGCTTACAGGGCATCATATAGGGCATACAGGGTATCAGCTAGGGAGTACAGTGCATCAGATAGGGCATACAGGGCATCATATAGGGCATACAGGGCATCAGATAGGGCATACAGGGCATCAGATAGGGCATACAGAGCATCAGAGAGGAAATACAGAGCGCCCCCCCCCCGAAGCACTTACCCTATCTAATAGCAGGCAGGCCAAGTCTATGCAGAGTTCGGCCTGCGGTCAGCATGCTGAGTAGCTCGGGACTGAAAGCCCGCGGAGTGCTGTGCCTGGCAGCAAGTCTGCCACAGTCCCGCCCCCCGCCCACAGCAACCAATGACAGAGAGTCATTGGCTCTGAAGACTCAGGGGGCAGCCAATAGACTATGTGTGTGCGCTTGTTCAGCGCACACACATAGACTTTAATAGCTGGCCAGTCGGCTCACTACTTGCTGTCAGCTGACAGCAAGGAGCAGAGGAAAAAAAAAAAAAGAAAAGTCAATGTACCGGCGCCACCTGCAGGGGGGCCGGGCTGACTTTTTTTTTTTCTTTTACTTGTCAGCGGCGGGGAGGCAGCGCCCAAGCGCCACATATGCACCAGCCGCCGCTGATGGAGAGTTTATTTTTTATATATGAATTTCCACTGTGGATAAATGTGAAATTCACATGTATCCATAATGCATACATATGAATGCACATGGGCTGTGTTGTGCTGTGTCAAGCAAAAAGCAGGTATACTGATGCATGCTTTAAGAAAATTCAGTGCACCACATCTATGCATTATGGTTGGTGCAGGCAGGGCTGGTGCAAGCACATTTGTCTACTTAGGCAAAGGTGCATTTTGCCAAACAAACATGTTAAATTTACCTGCTATGTGTAGTGGTTTTGCACAGAGCAGCCTGGATCTTCCTCTTCTCGGGTCCCTCATTGGCACTCATTGCCCCTCCCTCCTGCTGAGTGTCCCCACAGCACACAGCTTGCTATGGGGGCACCCAAGCTGAGCCGCTGCTCTGTGTGTCCATTCAGACATGGAGCTGTGGCCCAGCCCCATCCCGTCTCTCTCCTTATTAGCTCATTGACTTTGATTGACAGCAGCAGGAACCAATGGCACCTGCTGCTGCATAGAGTGCATTAAGATAAAAAACTTCTGCCTTTAGGACCACTTACATTTTTTTGTTTACATGTTTTAAAAATCATTTTAGGCCTGTAGATTACTTAAACACTCAAAAATATTGTTTTTATTTTTTTTTAAAGCAGATACCCTCGAGAATAAAAAGTTGTTAGTTCTAATTATTTTATGCTACATGACCACAGCGCAGCTGTTTATGAAAGGCAACATTATAGTAACAAATACATTAAAGGAGTTGTAAAGGCAGAAGGTTTGTTATCTTAAAGTGATTGTAAAGGTTATTTTTTTTTTTTAAATAACAAACGTGTCATACTTACCTGCTCTGTGCAAGGGTTTTGCACAAGGCAGCCCGTATCCTCTTTTCTCCGGTTCCCCTGGCGGCGCTCCTGGCTCCTCCTCTTCTCAAGCGCCCCCTCAGAGAAGCACTTTCCATAGGGGCACTCGTGCAGGCGCACTCACGAGTCCCACTGCTGCGTCCATTGACACAGACAGCTGAACTCAACCACGCCCCCGGGCTTTCGTATCACTGGATTTGATTGACAGCAGCGGGGGCCGATGGATCCTGCTGCTATCAATCTATCCAATGAGGACCCGAGACAGCAGCTGGAGCTGCTGGGCTCGTCCTTAATGATGGAACGATCGGGTTCAGGTAAGTAAAAGGGGGTAGCTTCAGCACAGAGAGTTTTTCACCTTAAAGCATAGAATGCATTAAGGTGAAAAACCATGAGACTTTACAACTCATTTAATACATTCTATGCATTAAGATTAAAAGCCTTCTGTGTGCAGCAGAAGCCCCAGCACCCCCTAATACTTACATGAGCCCCCTCTCTGTCCAGTGATGTCCACGAGTCCCTCGGTAATCCTGATTGGCTGACACACAGAAGAGGCTGATTGGTGCTTTGCCAATGACATGCTCAGTTCACAAATAAACAATCCCTGCCACTAGAAATGCACTGCAGTCTGTGTCCATGTGAAACAGGAAGATCAAACAGAGCATATGCAATGTTTCCACGCTGCCTGCATGTAGTATAGCATAGTATAGTCTAATATAGTAGACAGGGCAAGCAGGGAGTATCTGGCCATATAAGATCAAACAGCCTTTTTACACAATACAGAGGATTAACACCTTAAGTTACACAGTAAGTATAGCAAGCATGCTATTCTGCATAAACAGGATTTTACTGTTGTGGGTTTAGTAACACTTTAAGGCCCCTTTCACATGGGACGGAATCCGCTAGCTCAGTGGGAGAACGCTCCGTTGATCTCCACTGAGCCGACAGATGACAGGTCTGTCTCTGCTCACAGTGCAGAGACGGACCTGTCAGAGCCCCGCTGTTCTCTATGGGCAGATCAGATGAAAACGGACTGCATGTCTGTTTTCATCCGATCCCATCCGATTCGCCGGACAGAAGCGGACCGTATCGCCTATACATCTATTTTGATCGGATCTCGTCTGATCAGATAACAGACGGGTGTCAGCGGCCACATCTCTGCTGACATCCACCTGCCCATAGAAGTGAATGGGTGGGCCACTCGGATGTGCCTGAAAAATGGACAGGCAGATCCGAGGGGGCCTATCGTGTGAAAGGGGCCGAAGGCACACATGCTTATTGTTTATAACTGTTGTACAATATAGGGGTTTTGATTGGAATAATAAAAGAAAGATTATTGAAAACAAATCATGTGTTGTTTGTGTATCGCCTAAACCGCCTCCAACAAATATATCACCCAACTGTCACTTACACCAAGATGGTTTAGTTCTTAGTCATACATAAGGAAAAACCCCTGAGAGTAGAGAAATAATACAAAACCACCTCTGCCTTAGTAGAAAAAGATGAGAGTTTGAGGAATATAATCACGGTGATGTATTGTTCTTGACCAGGCAGACAGACTAACATCAAGAGAGTGATCTATTCAATATTAATGCTGCAGGTGCTACACCTCGATTATCAAGCCAGTCTCCCACATACATTTGCATCTATAGCTCATTTTTTGAGAAGCAAAATTCAGCTTACAGGTTTATATATATGTAAAGTACATCACAAGAGAAACAATGGCTGCAGATGTTTACATCAGAGTCAGTAAATCCAGATATTTCTGTCTACCTTCAATGCTTTTTCTAGTTATGACAATATTCACGATACGTATTAGAGATCACCATGACTATATTATCATCCCATTGCTAAGCAACATGATTTGTGACAGCGTGTTGGAGATGACCTCAACAACCTCAGCATATTGCCTGCTGCAGTTATAATATGAATATACGCTTATCACTCAAGCAATGCAAAAATGTGATGTGTAAGGTAAGAAATGTAGCCTGGAGTTTAGCCAATATTATTGAAATTAATAAAATAAAGAATAGTGGATATCATATACAGTGAGGGGAAAAAAGTATTTGACCCCCTGCTGATTTTGTATGTTTGCCCACTGACAAAGAAATGATTAGTCTATAATTTTAATGGTAGGTTTATTTTAACAGTGAGAGACAGAATAACAACACAAATATCCAGAAAAACGCTTTTCAAAAAAATAATAAATTGATTTGCATTTTAAAGAGTGAATTAATTATCTGACCCCTTCGCAAAACATGACTAGGTACTTGGTGGTAAAACCCTTGTTGGCAATCATAGAGGCCAGAGGTTTCTTGTAGTTGGCCACCAGGTTTGCACACATCTCAGGAGGGATTTTGTCCCTCTCCTCTTTGCAAACCCTCTCCAAGTCATTAAACGTTTGTTAACCCCAAAAAAAAAAAAAAAAAAAAGGATCCTTTTCCTATAAAGCATTAGATACAGCACCCATTTGGCCCCCTGTATCACCTGAAATACCTGGCTGATTCTGCCAGTTTCTACCTCCCCCCCTGTACTTTGACCACGATATATCAGGGCTGCTGAGCCCTGACACCGTTGTCAATGCACGTGCCTCCGTCATCTGCTGCTATCTGCAGCTCTCCTGTCTCCCTCTGTCCTCCTCCTCCCTGCCTGCCAGCTCTCTCTAGCGCTGATCTGCTCCTCTCCCCACTGCTTCAAAACTAACTGACCTTTATATCATCCCCTCTGTCAGGTAAAAAGCTGTGTCCTAGTGCCTGTGCTTTATAAAAAAAAAATGCAGCTTTCTACCTGATTTAACAGTGGCGTCCAGCGATCACATGACTCCAGGCCCTCTGTTCCTCACCTCCCCTCCTCCCTGACTGACGTCAGCAGGGGAATCTCGGCCCCGCCCACTGGAGATATCAGACGGGGAGAGCTGGGAGTCTGGAGTCATCTTATCGCTGGAAGATCCTTATAAAGAACAGGCACTAGGATGCTTTTTATCCGACAGAGGGGATGATATAAAGATGAGAGTGGCTTAACAACCACTTTAAGGTTTCAAGGCTGACCTTTGGTAACTCAAACCTTCAGCCCCCTCCACATATTTTCTATGGGATTAAGGCCTAGAGACTGGCTGGGCCACTCAGAGACCTTAATGTGCTTCTTCTTGAGCCACTCCTTTGTTGCCTTGGCCATGTGTTTTGGGTCGTTGTCATGCTGGAATACCCATCCACGACCCATTTTCAATGCCCTTGCTGAGGGAAGGAGGTTCTCACCTAAGATTTGACGGAACATGGCCCCTTACATGCAGTGAAGTTGTCCTGTCCCCTTAGCAGAAAAACACCCCCAAAGCATAATGTTTGCACCTCCATGTTTGACGGTGGTGATGGTGTTCATGGAGTCATAGGCAGCCTTCCTCCTTCTCCTCCAAACACAGTGAGTTGAGTTGATGCCAAAGAGCTTGATTTTGGTCTCATCTGACCTCAACATTTTTACCCAGTTGTCCTCTGAATCATTCAGATGTTCATTAGCGAACTTCAGACGGCCTATACATGTGCTTTCTTGAGCAGGGAGACCTTGCGGGCACTGCAGGATTTCAGTCCTTCACGGCGTAGTGTGTTACCAATTGTTTTCTTGGCGACTATGGGCCCAGCTGCCTTGAGATCATTGACAAGATTCTCCCATGTAGTTCTGGGCTGATAACTCACCATTCTCATGATCATTAAAACTCCACGAGGTGAGATCTTGTATGGAGCCCCAGACTGAGAGAGAATGACAGTTATTTTGTTTCTTCCATTTGCGAATAATCGCCCCAACTGTTGTCACCCTCTCACCAAGCTGCTTGGCGATGGTCTTGTAGCCCATTCCAGCCTTGTGCAGGTCTACAATCTTATCCTTGACAGTTCTTTGGTCTTGGCCA
Organism: Glandirana rugosa; assembly: GCA_018402905.1. Lineage (NCBI taxonomy): Eukaryota > Metazoa > Chordata > Amphibia > Anura > Ranidae > Glandirana > Glandirana rugosa. The sequence goes on along the minus strand of BLSH010028219.1, from coordinate 71,429 downwards.
TGGTGGAGAGAATGGAATCTGATTGATTTATTGCTTCTGTGGACAGGTGTCTTTTATACAGGTAATAAGCTGAGATTAGTAGCACTCCCTTTAAAAGAGTGCTCCTAATCTCAGCTAGTTACCTGTATAGAAGATACCTGGGAGCCAGAAATCTTGCTAATTGATAGGGGATCAAAAACGTATTTCACTCATTAAAATGCAAATCAATTTACAACTTTTTTGAAATGCGTTTTTCTGGATATTTTTGTTGTTGTTCTGTCTCTCACTGTTAAAATAAACCTACCATTAAAATTATAGACTGATCATTTCTTTGTCAGTGGGCAAACATACAAAATCAGCAGGGGGTCAAATACTTTATTGCCTCACTGTACGCTACAGGCAATATACAAAAAAACATTTTAAATACAGTAATTCATCCCTTGTTTAGGCCCCGCTGATATGTCATTATTAAGTGGTGTTGAAAATTAACCAGAAAATGTTCTAAAAGTATAGTGACTGCAGAAATACGGATTTAAAAGGACATTTTAACCTCTAAACTGAAATGCTGTAAACTGATACAGCTTACTGAACCTTACATCATCCTGTCTTCAAACATATTAGACCCCTTGGGATTTATTTATTAATGGCAAATACACTGTGGGGGTTATTTACTAAAACTGGAGAGCGCAAGCTCTGCACAGAAACCAATCAGTCTTCAGGTTTTATTTCCCAAATGTAATCGAACAATCTGAAGTTAGAAGCTGATTGGTTACCATGCACAGCTGCACCAGATTCTGAGTACACCACTTGTAGTAAATCTCCCCCCTTTTTTAAAAAAAATATATGTAATTGGGTATTCTTTGCAAAGTAAAGTTTCATCTCGCTTACTAAAGCCGGCCATAGACGGTTTGAATCTTGGCTGGTTCCTGCTGAACCGGCCAAGATTCGAACCATGTATGGGCAGGCTGAATGTACCAAGATGATCAATTGATTAACTTGGGGACAACCAGCCTGCCGGATTTTAAATGCGATTAATGCTAGCACTGTCTGTGTTGACGGGGGAATCTAGAAAATTTCTTTACTGCAACCCGTGCGGGAAAGACATTTGCTCCGTCAATGGCAGGCCCAAGCCCTGGATCAACTGCACCTGCAAAGTGCACACACTATTCCAGGGTTGCACCGATACCGTCTTTTACCAGTGAGTATGTGTACCAATACCTTTAGTTAAGTACTCGCCGATACCGAGTACTGATACCTTAGTGATGCGATCTGAGCCCATACAAAATTAATGGGTTAAAATCGCACTGCTAAGACAGGGAAGCATCATATAAGTACAGCAATAGGCAAACAGTTTATTAAAAAATGTTATAACAACTCACATTTTAAAAGTACATATCTGTAATATGACAAATCCAAATCTGCACGGTCAGAGTGGCCGATGATGAAAAACCACGGGTGCTTGTGATGCTCACAGAGTTGGAGAAGATGTATAGGCATGTATAGGTAGTCCACCCCCAAGCTGACATCACTTCTGCCCTATACCCACACGTGTACTCCAAGCTGGTTTACAGGGGTCCCGGAACTTCCTATATCTCCTCCAGCCTGTGAACACCGCAAGTGGAAATCTCCTATATTGCTGAGGCATTAAACGGTGCAAGTGTCACTAAAACAAAGTGGGCTCCATGGATTGCATACCTTCATGGCAACATCCCCAACAGGAGTACAGCACCACTACAACACATGGGGACAATTCTTAAAAAGAAGGCCAATGAGAAAGGGGCTGGATGTCAACTAACTTTGACATTACTCAGCAGCGAAGGAAGGCTAAATTGTAGTAGAAGGAATATAACAATGCACATCTACAACTAAATGGTAAAGCTGGAGTTTCCAAGCATTCCTACTAATAGTGGAAGGAAAACAGGTAATACAGACATACATACCAGTGTGCAAAAAATGCATTGGCATTGTGATATGGTGGTCATCTGCTCTACAGGATATTCTCCAAGGCAAAGTTTGCAGGAAACCAGGGGGTCTAAGGCCAGGTCCCATGTAGGCCGGTATCGTGCTGTGGTCATGGCAAATAATTCTGCAATCAACAAAAAGTCAACATTTAGTAACAAAATAAGGACAACCTGTATATTTATTTGATCTATTTGCAGATCTTAACATGCTTCTCCCACCCTCAGTGCTTCCACTTAAGTCTATCTGTAACACATTTTCATTTCATACCAGTTGTCATATTTTTTGTTCTTTTTGGATTTTGAGCTCCCATCTTTTCTGCCTTTAAACTCCCCTCCATGTTAGCAATGTGTCCATGCACACTATGGTGTTTTCAGGAGTTTACAGGCATATGAGCTTACAGGCAGAAAAAAATCCTGACCAAAATCATGTTTTTGAGAGCAGCTTTCAAGCAGAAAAGATGCTTAAGCACCCAAAAACGCCAGAAAAAGCGTGAAATAGCAAAAATAATTATGCAAAAATTAGCTGAGGAAAGGGTTTGTGAAAAAAAAAAATGCTTATGCTCCCAAAACCTTGAAAAAGCTAAAAAAAAAAAAAAAGTGCAAAAGAGCACATAAAAGCACACGCTTCTTCAAGCTTTTAGGCAGAGAAATAAAAGCTCAAATGCCTGTAAAAGCAGCCCTTAATGTCACTGCAAAGTTTGGCCTGCATCAGACACCCTGGGTCCACTGACATTTTATAATCAGGCACTTGAGACCCAGGAGGAAAAGCACCAGAAGTTCTGTATATCCACAATCATGTGCACGTCTACAGCTCTACAAAGCCGTATAATATTTAAGATTTTTCTGACAAGCGTCAACATTGCAAAACTATAAATGACATGCTGGTAGGTTAATTGATTTATGTCTCAATTGACCCTAGTATATGTATGAATGTGAGTTAGGGACCTTAGATTGTAAGCTCCTTGAGGGTAGGGACTGATGTGAATGTACAATGTATGTGTAAAGCGCTGCGTAAATTGACAGCGCTATATAAGTACCTGAAATAAATAAAAATTAGAACTATAAAGCTGCAATCCTTGCAAGCAGCTAAATACACGGTAATTAGTATAGGAACCAATTTACCGGCCAAATAATTAGCTAATTTTGGGTCTCGCTCCCGTCAGACAGAACAGCCAGATTTTTGACAGCACACAGCATGAACAAGACAAACCCCCAACTTGCTGATTGGACAATGAAGGAGAAGCAGCCTGCAGATAAAGCCATCCCTCTGCCCAATCGGTTCTCTCTTCACTGTCAGAACATGTACATTGTACAGGGCTTAATTGGCTCCAAGTGATGCCCCTCCCTCTTTCAGTTTGAGTGCAGCTATACAGAAAGCTAATACCAACACAGGTACAGGTACTTATGTTGTGTGCATCTAAAAATATATTTAATGTTTTTGTTTACTCAATACATGACTGTATTAATTGATTTTCACCTCTAGTTCCTAGAATTCACCTCTAATTATAAAGACACACGCATATCCCAAATCCAATACCACAACTTAAATTTAGTCTGCCAAGACAGAATTAGTGTACATGGTATGGTTTTTAAAATCTGTATGCAATTGTCTCAGCAAGGTCACCCCGGCTTAGAATACAATGCCAACATGGGCTGAGTTATGAAACCTGGAGAACAACTGGAGATGTTTACCCCGTCATAGTATTTGTTTTATTTTCCCAGAAAATTAAAGTACGGGAAACAGATCCGCTCGTGGTCCAGTTTTCATAAATCAGCCTCACCAATGTATTTTTATCATTCCATTTATAGTAAAACAGAAGTTTGCTTTATAAAATGTCCTTTTCAAACAATACAAAACTACCGCAATGTTATAAGAATATCTGAGGGCAGATGTTTTACCACAAATGAGATCTGCTTATCCTCAAAACTTTCACAGGGCCACCAGGACCCGCAGCCAATGGGCACTAGATTTCCCAACAATTGCTCAGGACCCGTGTATGGCCATAAACCTAAAATAGGTATTGCCATTGAATAATTATTAGTCTCTGAGTTCCACAATGCCCAGGGGACATTTACAAAAGATTCATCAGTTTATTCCATTTAAACCATTGGAGTTGATTCATTAAAACTGGAGAGTGAAAGATCTGGTCAAGAAGTCAAGAAGCTTTTATTGTAATTTCAACCATATATAGCTGATGCAGTACATAGTGTAAATGAAACAACGTTCCTCCAGAGCCCAGGTGCTACATACAACATCCTAAACAACAGTCACAGAGACAGACAGAAACACAGAACCAGTAGAAAGGTCCTCACCACATAAAGTGCATGTGTGCAACTGGTGCAAACAGTGCAGAAAGACACACAAGACAGTGCAGGACAGCACAGGACAGCACAGGACAGTGTGGAACAATACACAATACACAAAGCACAAAATAGCTGTCCTAACCAGATAAGGTGCACAGTAGCAGAAAATGTAAACAATACTCTTTCAGATTGCAGTAGTAGAAGAAAATTTAACCGCCTCAGGACCGCCCACCGTCAAATGACGGCGGAGCGGTCCTGCTCTCCCAGCGGGTGGACGTCATATGACGTCCTCCCTTTAAGCCGGGATTGAGCGCGATCGGGCGCGCGTGTGCGGCTGTGGCTGTCTCGGCCCTACGCGCGCGGGCTAGCGCGAGTTAGGGCCGAATTTCCCTCCTGCAGTATACTGCAGGTGGGCGACCCTCTCGTCCTGGCGAGGCGGCAGTAAACTGCCACCCGCCAGGACTCCGCCAATTTAAAAGAAGATGATGACGTTAGACTTTCTCATAACAAATGTAAAAGACGATGACACGTGGAATAGACCAATCCTGTCGATAAAACACGAAACACATAACACATAACAAGGTGTGACAGGACACGACAGGACACGACAGGACGTGACAGAACACACAGAAAGACGTGACAAACGTGGTCAACGTGTGT
>BLSH010028219.1:28162-45147 GCA_018402905.1 Glandirana rugosa | reverse complement strand
TAGGAGAGGAAGTGGGACCTGTGACATGTGCCAGAAGATTGCTGGGAGGGGGGGGGGTGAACTTCCTTCTGGAGCCACGGCTGTAGGAGAGGAAGTGGGACCTGTGACATGTGCCAGAAGATTGCTGGGAGGGAGGGGGGGGGATATGAACTTCCTTCCGGAGCCACGGCTCTAGGAGAGGAAGTGGGACCGGTGACCCTGTGAAAACAGGGCCCCCCCCCCCCAAAAAAAATGAATGCCAATTGTGGCATGTCAGGGGGTCACCTCCCCTTAAAGCGGAAGTTCCACTTTTGGGTGGAACTTGGCTTTAAATGGCAATTTCTGACGTATATAAAACCTGAATCAAACATCAATATTATCATAGTAGGCGATTCAGTACTTTGCTTTGTTAGATTTGCATCTCCCTCAGGTTGCCTCCTCCGCTCTTCTGAATAGCCAGGCAACCAGTCGCTGTGTGTACAATAACATGAATAGATTTTATTTCAGCTGTCTTCCATTCAGTATGTCCTGAAATGTCTGCTAACATCCCTGTAAATGTTATTTTCTCTATTATATAAACCATGTTTTAAAGATTAAGAATTTCGATTTAGAGGCCTTAAAATGGCAGGAGAGAGAAGTGTTTGTGAGGTGAAGATAAGCCAGGAATGTGGGGCCTGTGAGCTCAAACCGCCGTGACTGGACCTGGCCCGATTAAGCATGAAAAATGGAACAAATGAAAACTGCACAAGACTCATCTTTCAGATAAATGTTTCTATGACTACAATTTATTTCACTGATGTTACACCAGAAGAATGGAAATGTTGCTATTACAGATGTACAAGGACAATATATTTATTTGCAAAAGCACGTGTAATCCAGTAAGTCTGTGCACATGATTCGGACACTATATGTAGGGTGAGCAGACATCCTCGGTTTCCAGGGACAGTCCCCGGATTGAGTACACTGTCCCCGGAACCTGTCTGTCCCCGGATCTGTCCTCAGATTGCAGGAGCCAGGTGCAGGTCGATCCTGGGCGGGTGCTGAGATGGGGGGGGTGGTCCACCCCGGGTGCCACATACTGGGGGGGGGGTGTCAGGCTGACGTCTCCCGCTGAGTCAGCTTTAATTTGAATTTCCCGTCACAGAAGTCCTGCCTGGTTTTCTCCTTCGCCAGACAGCACACTTGTCCAATGGACATGTGCTGTTTCTCATAGGTAGGAGCCGGTCCGGGAGGCGGGACTTGTGTGACAGCGGGCACCCAGCAATTCAAATTAAAGCTGACACAGCGGGAGTTGCCAGCCTGACACACACCCTAGTGTGTGGCACCCGGGGCAGACCATCCCCCCTCTGTCTCAGCACCCACCCGGGACTGGTCTGCACCTGGCTCCTGCAATCTGGGGACAGATCCGGGGACAGACAGGCTCCGGGAACAGTGTCCTCAATCTGGGGACTGTGTGGCACCCGAGGCAGACTGTCCCCACCTCAGCACCCAACTAGGATCTGTGTGATGATCGGCTCTCCTCTCCTCTCTGATCCCCTGCACACGTGAGGCTGCATTGCTGGGCACAGGTGAGGCTGCATTGCTAGGCACAGGTAAGGCTGCATTGCTAGGCACTGGTGAGGTTGCATTGCTTGGCACAGGTGAGGCTGCATTGCTGGGCACAGGTGAGGCTGCATTGCTAGGCACTGGTGAGGTTGCATTGCTGAGCACAGGTGAGGCTGCATTGCTGGGCACTGGTGAGGCTGCATAGATGGGCACTGGTCAGCTGCATAGATGGGCACAACTGAGCCCTGTATTCTTTATGTTGCGCACTCCTGAACTCTGCACTCTGTCTTTTCTCTGTCTTATCTTCATAACATTTGGTAGTCATATCTCAAAAAATTATAAGAAGTATTTTTTTTAAATCTTTTTCGGATGAAATGTGAGAAATAACATATATATCATACAATCATTCCTTAAACACATAGCGCATACACTGCATATACAATTTGAGGAAAATATGCTTATAAAATAGTTTACCATTTGCCAATAAAATAAAAACTATGCCCCGGATTTAATTTTAAAAATCTGGTCACCTTAACTATATGGATCATTCAGGAAGGCAGTACAACGATAATGGTAGAAGAGTAGATGTGGATTGCTGTACTATGCAAGTCACCTTGGTTCATTCCACCATGCTAAACAAATACACTCGCCCGACCACTTTATTAGGTACGCCTGTTCAATTGCTTGGTAACGCAAACTGCTAATCAATCACATGGTAGCGACTCAATACATTTAGGCATCTAGAAGTGCTGGAGACAACTTGCTGAAGTTCAAACCGAGCATCCAGAATGGGGAAGAAAGGGGATTTAAATGACTTTGAACGTGGCATGGTTGTTGGTGCCAGACAGGCGGGTCTGAGTATTTAAAAAACTGCTGATCTACTGGGATTTTCACGCTCAACCATTTCTAGGGTTTACAGAGAATAGTCCAAGAAAGAGAAAATATCCAGTGAGCTGCAGTTGTGTGAACGAAAATGACTTGTTGAGGTCAGAGGAGAATGGGCAAACTGGTTCCAGATGATAGAAAGGCAACAGTAACTCAAATACAACCACTCATTACACTCAAGGTATGCAGAATACCATCTCTGAACACACAACACATCAAACTTTGAAGCAGATGGGCAACAGCAGGAGAAGTCCACACTGGGTGCCACTCCTGTCAGCGAAGAACAGGAAACTGAGGCTACAATTTGAACAAGCTAACCAAAATTGGACAATAGAAGATTGGGTAAACGTTGCCTGGTCTGATGAGTCTCGATTTCAGCTGTGACATTCGGATGGTAGGGTCAGAATTTGGCGTATTGAAAGCATGGATCCATCCTGCCTGGTATTAACGGTTCAGACTGGTGGTGTAAGGGTGTGGGGGATATTTTCTTGGCACACTTTGGGTCCCTTAGTACCAACAGAGCGTTATTTAAATGCCACGGCCTACCTGCGTATTGTAGCTGACCATGTCCATCCCTTTATGACTACAGTGTACCCATCTTCTGATGACTCCTTCCAGCAGGATAATGCAAAATGTCACAAAGCTCAAATCATTTCACCACTGGTTTCGTGAACATGACAATGAGGTCACTGTACTCCAATGGCCTCCACAGTCACCAGACCTCAATCTAATAGAGCACCTTTGGGATGTGGTGGAAGGGGAGATTCCCATCATGGATGTGCAGCCGACAAATCTGCAGTAACTGCGTGATGCTATCATGACAATATGGACCAAAATCTCTGAGGAATGTTTCCAACACCTTGTTGAATCTATGCAACGCAGGTATCTCCAAACTATGGCCCTCCAGCTGTTGCAGAACTACACGTCACATGCAGTATTGTAAAACTCTGAAATTAACAGACATGACTAGGCATGATGAGAATTGTAGTTCCTGAACAACTGGAGGGCCATCGTTTGGAGATCCCTGAATTAAGGCAGTTCTGAAGGCAAAAAGGGGTCCAACCCGGTACTAGGTTTATCAGGTTTATTCCATTAAAATGTGAAGAGCAATAGTCCTTAGCATTCAGATTTCAGTGTACCACAGTCAGAGTGTTGATACTTTGAGATCCTATAATTTACAGATCTCATCATTATAGGTCTCTACGGAAATAGGTGACCCTATACCCATGAAGGAGAAAATCCCATGGAGAACTTAGGCTGTTCTAGCCAAAAAGACAGAACTGGTCCATTTCTGACCCATACATAAGGAGAAAAAAATGCAATTGTCCAATTCTGCTTAGATTTTTTTTCTCCATTTTTGCCAACTATCCCATGCAAAAGCCAGCACTCCTTGCCAAGCTCTAGTGTGGCATGATCCAACCTGTAGATGAAGAGCCAGCCACCCATGGCGAGCAGCACATGTTTCCCCACTGTAAACCAAACACTGTGTATGTTTTATTGACTAGCAGCAGCTAACACTATTGTCGCCCAGTGAATAGCTTGTCTTTGTTATGTTAAACAGCCTTTTCTATGATTCTTTACATATGCATGGAAAAAAGATCAGTAAAAGGAAAACAGCCTTATCAGCCAGTGTCAATGTATTAAACACCTATGTAGTTTGTAATTACAGGTGGGGCAACCCTATTTGCTCATCATATTTAAGTATATTCCTTCTAACCCCTTTATATTACTGATTAGGTGTGTCTGATTTAAAACAATGGGTTCTATGTAGTCTTTGATGATATCAAAGCACCATGATGCTCCTAGGCAGCATTTTTCTATTCATAGTAAGAAATAGGTACTCTTTTAGGTAAGTCAGCCATAGACAGATCTTGGCTGGTTCAGCAAGGACCGGCTGAGATTCGATCCACGTATGAGCAGGCTGATTGTCCCAAGTCGATCGCAATTGGCCTAGGTAGAGCCAGCATATCGGATTTCTAGGAACGCGAGTATTGCCAGCGGCTGAAGCTGCTAGCAAAAATCCCTGTGTTCTCCCAGCAGGCATGGCACTCCGCGACCCCCACCACCACCCAGAGAACACAACAGCTCTACAGGAGGCATTCGGCAGTTACTGTGTTGATGGGGGAATCGCAGTTGGTTATCCAGCCCCGCAGCTACACCATCTAGGTTGCGGGAGGGCAGCACTCCTATGGACGATGGGCGGGTGTCTCCTCTTCCTCTTCATCATGGCGGCTTCCACTGTGCGTCTCCTCCCTCCTCCTCCTAGGCGTCCAATAGGATCACCTGTCCATTCAGCCAATTGGGTTACGGGTCTCAAGACCCGCTTCTTGATTGGCCAGGAGGAGAATCAGTGTGAAAATAGAGAATATTAATTCGCTATTGTCACACAAATGGATGAGCTTGAAGCGCAGTGCTCTTCGCCCCAAGCCCACTCTTTTTTGAAGCCTATTAGAGCCTCTGGCTCAAATCACGTGCTTAACCCCCCCATCCCTTTGGAACCCATGCGTCCAATGCCCTGCATGTACTGTAGATTAGGTGTAGACCATATCTCACCCATCTGTAGACACTGACCAGGCCGGCACTTGTTTTGTTGTTTTATTTAGAGAAATAACTTGGAAGGGGAAAAGGGGTGACTGTGGGATGCCCCAGAAATTATGGTACACGACTTCCATATACAATCCTGTATATGCACACTGACACTGCAGACTATCCTTCTGCAGACTGTTACTCCTTGCAACTCTCCAGCACATAACTTGCTGACCATCTCTCCTACAGTTCTCTCTCCAGCACTTCACTTAGTTTCCAGCTTGAAAGGAAATTTATCAAGCTTCTCTACTCTTTTCTCTTCACCGCAGCTAGCACATGGTGAGGCCTACACTGTGTCAGCAGGACCTCAGGACCACCCATTACAGGCCAGGAATCACGAGCCCCTGAATATGTAGCAACGTACTTGAATGCTAGCCGGGCCTTTGATGCACTACAACTCCCAGCCCATTCCTCTTCCAGGTCCCACCGACCTCAAGCGCCCCTAAGAGCAGCTGCAAAAACGTCCTGGGTGCATGAGGCCTAAGCCTTATTATAGGCTTACCTGTAGGTAAAAACCACAATTGGGGGGGGGATACAACCGCTTTAACTGCCACTTGGACAGCCTGGTCTGCTAAAGGAGAAATAACAGAATTACTGCCCAGCGGGCAATACCACTGCGAAATGCAACTCATTTGAGTGAATGGGGAGGCATCACAACTGCATGCATTGCACATACAGTCATGTCCATAAATATTGGGACATCAACACAATTCTAATCTTTTTTGCTCTATACACCACCACAATGGATTTGAAATGAAACGAACAAGATGTGCTTTAACTGCAGACTTTCAGCTTTAATTTGAGGGTATTTACATCCAAATCAGGTGAACCGTGTAGGAATTACAACAGTTTGTATATGTGCCTCCCACTTTTTAAGGGACCAAAAGTAATGGGACAGATCAACAATCATAAATCAAACTTTCACTTTTTAATACTTGGTTGCAAATCCTTTGCAGTCAATTACAGCCTGAAGTCTGGAATGCATAGACATCACCAGACGCTGAGTTTCATCCCTGGTGATGCTCTGCAAGGCCTCTACTGCAACTGTCTTCAGTTCCTGCTTGTTCCTGGGGCATTAAAGCTGAAAGTCTGCAGTTAAAGCACATCTTGTTCGTTTCATTTCAAATCCATTGTGGTGGTATATAGAGGCAAAAAGATTAGAATTGTGTTGATGTCCCAATATTTATGGACCTGATTGTAAGTAGTGCAGGCTTTTCAGGGTTAAGACAGGCAGTGAGGAGGTGACATATCGCCTCCCAGCCACCTGCCAACTGCCCTCTGAGAAGCAATCTGTTGCAAATTGTTTGTCAGGGGGGGTGACAAGGGCTTCTGCATGTGTAAAACAGCCCTTAGTCTCCACTGGAATCTCATGTAACAGTGTGATGACGCAGGAGCAAAATTAGAAGACAGGGACAGAGTGTTGTCACTGTATAGCAGGAAGGGCATGAAGAAGAACATAAGTTGCAGGATCACCAGGTATTATTCTAGGGCTTCATGTACACTTAGCCTACATTTACTGTGGCCACAGGAAAATACAAAAAAAAAAAAAATGCAGCAAAATCGCAGTTTTGCGGTTTCCAGCAGCCAGTGGTCAAAACGTTCCTATCCTGAATGCGATTCTTCCGCATTCAGGAGAGGGAGGTTGAACCTCACCTAACTGCAGCAGCTCCTAAACGCTGCTAAAAGCCTATGTGTACATGGACACAAAGGTTTTAATGTAGTTGAGTTTAAGAGTTTTGGCAAAAAAACGCCAAAAGCTCTTAAACTCAAGTTTAGGAGCTGCCAGTGGACATGAAGCCTAATGAAAGCTGCAGGTTTAAAGTGGCAGTAAACATAGTTTTTTCATTTTAACTACAGGTAAGCTTATAATAAAGGTAAATGAATATCTCCTAAACGTAGGAGATATTCTAGCAAGCAGCAGCCAGAGCGTCACCGGCGCATGCCCTCTGAAGTAACGGCATACCCGTGCCATTCCTTCAGAGCTGTGTGCCATGGCAGAGACTCCCTCGCACATGGGTGGGGGTGACGTCATCGCAGCTTGGCCAGTCAGACAGCCAAAGTCTGCGAACACGTTTGCTACAATGTAAAGCGGCAACGAAAGTGAGTACACCCTTAAGTGAAAATGTCCAAATTGGGCCCAATTAGTCATTTAATAAAAGAAGAGGTTTGGGATTTGAGTGAGGTGGGTATGCAAGAACAAAGGGTCAGTGAAGTTGAAGCAATTGTGTCTTTGATTATGGCGTATAAAACACAATCATATATATGGCCAAAAAGGTGGGCTAACATGAGTCAATATACAAAAGCAATGATAAAAATATATATACAGTATCACAACCACATGGGGATATACCCCAGTGGTGCTAACATATAACAAGCCTACAAATGTCAGTCTCTGATCACTGGTGATAGGGTACTTGTATGAAGAGATAGATGCATATCGTAAGACCGACGCGTTTCGTGTGAAATACAATCTCTTCGGGGGCAATGCAACAAGATCTGCAAAAAAACGTATATGTATTGGAGGTATGTCATAATAAATCATAACTAAATGGTGATAAGTCATTAGGAGGGAGAGTAGCCTCTCCTTACCAGATAATATATACACTTATATGCCTGTGGAGTGTAGGCCATGGGAGACCTGGAAGCGCCGGCCGCCCATCGTGCCTGCAATGGGAGCTGAGGAGGGAGGCTGCTAGGGAAGAGCCAGGCACATAGCACGATCCCCAAGGGAAAAATTTAAGTTGTATGTCCAGAGGATGTGGGAGTAGGTGTTCAAGTTCTATAATGGCAAACGTGAAGGATAAGTATGTATGAAAGTAGTATGCATGGAAAGAAAGACCGAAGAGAGTGGAAGAGAGAATAGTTGAAAGTGTCAGAGAGATAGAAAAAAAGGAAAGAAAGAAAGAGAGGAGGCATAGCCAAGCTCACAGGTCAGAAAGATTGGAATGTGGAAAAGAAAAATTAGCCATTTTCCCTCCCTGATGTCATATGACTCATTAGTGTTACAAGGTCTCAGGTGTGAATGGGGAGCAGGTGTGTTAAATTTGGTGTTATCACTCACTTTCTCATACTAGTCACTGGAAGTTCAACATGGCACCTCATGGCACAGAACTCTCTGAGGATCTGAAAAAAAGAATTGCTGCTCTACATAAAGATGACCTAGGCTATAAGAAGATTGCCAAGACCCTGAAACTGAGCTGTAGCACGGTGGCCAAGACCATACAGTGGTTTAATAGGACAGTTTCCACTCAGAACAGGCCTCGCCATGGTTGACCAAAGAAGTTGAGTGCAGGTTCTCAGCGTCATACCCAGAGGTTGTCTTTGGAAAATAGACGTATGAGTGCTGCCAGCATTGCTGCAGAGGTTGAAAGGGTGGTGGGTCAGCCTGTCAGTGCTCAGACCATACGCCGCACACTGCATCGAATTGGTCTGCATGGCTTTCATCCCAGAAGGAAGCCTCTTCTAAAGATGATGCACAAGAAGCCCGCAAACAGTTTGCTGAAGACAAGCAGACTTAGGACATGGATTACTTGAACCATGTCCTGTGGTCTGATGAGACCAAGATAAACTTATTTGATTCAGATGGTGTCAAGTGTGTGTGGCGGCAGCCGGGCGAGGACTACAAAGACATGTGTGTCTTGCCTACAGTCAAGCATGGTGGTGGGAGTGTCATGGTCTGGGGCTGCATGAGTGCTGCCAGCACTGGGGAGCTACAGTTCATTGAGGGAACCATGAATGCCAACATGTACTGTGACATACTGAAGCAGAGCATGATCCCTTCCCTTCAGAGACTGGGCCGCAGGGCAGTATTCTAACATGATAACGTCCCCAAACACACCTCCAAGACAACCACTGCCTTGCTAAAGAAGCTGAGGGTAAAGGTGATGGACTGGCCAAGCATGTCTCCAGATCTAAACCCTATTGTGCATCTGTGGGGCATCCTCAAATGGAAGGTGGAGGAGCGCAAGGTCTCTAACATCCACCAGCTCCATGATGTCATCATGGAGGAGTGGAAGAGGACTCCAGTGGCAACCTGTGAAGCGCCGGTGAACTCCATGCCCAAGAGGGTCAAGGCAGTGCTGGAAAATAATGGTGACCACACAAAATATTGACACTTTGGGCCCAAAGAAAAAAAAAAAGACACTTTGGGCCCAATTTGGACATTTTCACTAAGGGGTGTACTCACTTTTGTTGCCAGCAGTTTAGACATAAATGGCTGTGTGTTGAGTTATTTTGAGGGGATAGCAAATTTGCACTGTTATACAAGCTGTACACTCACTACTTTACATTGCAGCAAAGTGTCATTTCTTCAGTGTTGTCACATGAAAAGATAGAATAAAATATTTACAAAAATGTGAGGGGTGTACTCACTTTTGTGAGATACTGTACATCACTGAAAGTAATAGGCTGCCTTGTGTGTGTGTCGCAAAAATGCACACCAACACAAAAAATTAGGTGTGATTTTCGCAAATTCACAAAATACCAAATGTAAATGCAGCCTTAATGTGTTCTTTTCCATAAATTGCTTATTCCCTTGCAGTGTGCCTCTAAACTTGCTAGAAAACTGACAAATCTTTTCCCTATACAGTCAAGTTAGTAATCTGATGTATTCCAATTTGCAGCTTTGAAGATAGAGATAGTTCAAGCACCCAGCTCCACTGTTAGGTGAAGAGATTTCCTGCCCAACAGTACATCTGCATAGCTTTGCCATTATGTCACCACACAGGCAGTGGTGCAGTATAAGGATTGATCTCTGTTAAGTAGGTATTAAGGGGGAAGGGGGTTTATTTTTCTTGCTGCTGACCACAAATGCTTTTGGATGGGGTGAGGGAAAGACCTTAAATCGGAGTTCCACCCAAAAGTGTAACTCCCGCTTTAAGTGTTGGTGACCTTCTGACTTCCCACGATTGGCATGTAATTTTTTTTTTTGGGGGGGGGGGGGGTACCTAGTTTTCATTGTTACCCAGCTCCCACTTCCACCCCTGGCACCGCGGCGCCGGAAGGAAGGTTACCTCTCCCCCCTCCCTCCCTGCAATCTTCTGGGACACATCACAGTTCCCAGAAGATTGCCCGGCCATACAGAACACGCAGAAGCCACAGCCGGGTACGCACAGTTGTAATGCCGGCGCCGCAGAGAGGAGAGGAGCGAGGCTTCGGGCGGCAGCCTCGCAAGACCGTGGGGCAGGTGAGTGTTTGTTTATTCAAAGTCAGCATCTACACTTTTTGAGGCAGGTGACTTTTAAATGGGTGGAACTCCGCTTTAAAGCCACTGACTACCATTGACTTGGGAGTATTTTACACTGCCATGGACCAGTAATGAAAGGAGCAGTACATTACATAACTTACAACTGCACTCTACACAGTGTGCTGTATATACAGTACTTCTGACTGCTGCACTCTGTATGCGGTATTATATTATTATTATACAGGAATTATATAGCGCCAACAGTTTACACAGAGTTTTACAATATAAGGGGGACAGTACAATTGCAATACAATTTAATATGGAAAGAATAATCTATATGGAGGGGGAAGGTGGTAGAAAAGGTATTAGCTGCAGGGGATGATCTGATGGAGGTGACTCGGGTACAGTTCTTAGGTGGAGGTGGGGTAGGCTTCCCTGAATAAGTGAGTTTTTAAGGGTCGCCTAAAGGTGGACAGAGTAGGAGCTGACCAGACATTCTCGGGCAGGGAGTTCCAGAGGATGGTAAGGCTTTGGAGAAGCCCTGTAGGCGAGCGTGGGAGAAAGTAACAAGAGAGCTAGAGAGCAGGAGGTCTTGAGAGGAGCGGGGAGGTTAATGTGGTGATATCTGCAGATGAGGGTACATCACACATTCCCTGCACTTTACATTGTGTTATATACTCCTGACTATTGTACTTTCCACAGTCTGTTGTATTTTACATATACACTCTATATGCTATGTTACATACTTCTGATGGCTGCTCTGTACACTATGTTGTATATTACACAGTCCTGGTCCCGGCCCTGTATACATGGTTCTGTACATTGCATTGCCCTGACCACTGCACTCTGTATGCTATGTTATACGTTACATAGTCTTGGTCCCAGTCTTGTATACATTAATTTGTACATTGTATGGCCCTGACTACTGCACTGTATATACTATGTTATACGTTACATAGACCTGGTCCCAGTCTTGTATACATTAATTTGTACATTGTATGGCCCTGACTACTGCACTGTATATACTATGTTATACGTTACATAGTCCTGGTCCCAGCCCTGTATACAATAATTTGTACATTGTATGGCCCTGACCACTGCACCGTATATACTATGTTAAACATTACATAGTCCTGGTCCCAGCCCTGTATACATTAATTTGTACATTGTATGGCCCTGACCACTGCACTGTATATACTATGTTATACATTACATAGTCCTGGTCCCAGTCTTGTATACATTCATTTGTACATTGTATGGCCCAGACTACTGCACTGTATATACTATGTTATACGTTACATAGTCCTGGTCCCAGCCCTGTATACATTAATTTGTACATTGTATGGTCCTGACCACTGCACTGTATATACTATTTCATACATTGCATAGACCTGGTCCCAGTCTTGTATACATTAATGTGTACATTGTATGGCCCTGACCACTGCACTGTATATACTATGTTATACATTACATAATCCTGGTCCCAGCCCTGTATACATTAATTTGTACATTGTATGGCCCTGACCACTGCACTGCATATACTATGTTATACATTACATAGTCCTGTTCCCGGCCCTGTATACATTGTTTTGTACATTGCATGGCCCTGTCCAATGCACTCTGTATGCTATGTTATACATTACATAGCCCTGGTCCCAGGCCTGTATACATTAATGTGTGCATCATACGGCCCTGACCACTGCACTGTACTGTATATACTATGTTAAACATTACATAGTCCTGGTCCCAGCCCTGTATACAATAATTTGTACATTATATGGCGCGGCCCCTGACCACTGCACTGTATATACTATGTTAAACATTACATAGTCCTGGTCCCAGCCCTGTATACATTAATTTGTACATGGTATGGCCGTGACCACTGCACTGTATATACTATGTTATACGTTACATAGTCCTGGTCCCAGCCCTGTATACATTGTTTTGTATATTGTATGGCCCTGTCCAATGCACTCTGTATGCTATGTTATACATTACATAGACCTGGTCCCTGCCCTGTACATACTGGGGTTGATTTACTAAAACTGGAGAGTGCAAAATCTAGTGCAGCTCAGCATAGTAACCAATCAGCTCCCAAGTTTCATTGTCAGAGCTTAATTGAACAAGCCGAAGATAGAGGCTGATTGGCTACCATGCACAGCTATACCAGATGCTGAGTGCACCAGTTATAATAAATCAACCCCATTGTGACAATCATATGTACTCTATAGGGGGGGGTCACCAGATTTTCTCATTACATATGCAGGCTAGAACCAATGCACTCCTCTCTTTGCAGCAGTAAACATGGACTGATACATTGTGATCAACAATATATTTACATTTGTATGTTTCTTTGGAATATGGCACATTGCTTTGTGCATGCTGCACGTAAAAATAAAAAAATGTAAACAAATGAAAAAACACCTTCAGCGGTTTGTAATGATGTAAAGCACCCAGATTGCCCCGTGGCCGCAATCATCATCATGTGACTTCTGCTGTCTAGGTTTACACATAAGAGCTGGGAGAAGCATGTCTTTATTCTTGGTAAGAGGGAGGAACTGTGTTTACCCAAAATAATAAAGTGGTTTGGTAATGCTGACGCAGCCTTTTGATTCATGTGAAGTGTGACCTGTAAAGGATAACGTCTCTTTTCCTATAGGCAGGGACATATATAACTAATTATCCCTGCCTTTACTTTCCCTGTTCTTCAACAGCCATCATCACAGTATAAATATTTGCATTGGCCACACATACCTGTATAAATTAAAGCTAAACTCCAGAGCTTCCATTTAAACATACTCCTCAATAACCGCAAAGGATTTAAATCCACTTTGTGTGCAACAAATCCCCTTGCAAACCCAGATATTACCTTGTAAAAGTACTGGTGACCTCATCACTGTGCTGTATATGGTCTGTGCAGAAAGCAGAGCTGTGGGAGGGGCCTAGCAGGCTCCAACCATCTCAGACTGCCTGCAGAATACTACAGGAGGGGGCGGAGACAAGACCAGTCACTCTGCACAAGAAGAAAGAGCAGCAGTGACCGATCTTTATTACAGGAAGCTCCTGCACGCAGGCAAAGTTTCACACTGTTTTACTGCATGGATCTGGAAGAAACACATAAAGCACACCAAGAATATACACACCTCTTGTTTTAGATAATATTTACTCATCCAGTAGTTCGCCTTCAATATCTTCACTGCCAAAAGCCATAAGTCCCAAACCATGATTTATATGCTGCAATCAATGGGGATCATAAACTGCTGGCAGTATGCAGCTCCTACATGAGTTGGAAGCAGTGGTGTATTTTGGTTTTGTGCTGCCCTAGGCAAGACTAAAATTGGGCGCCCCCCATCTAAATTTGTCCAGCTGCGGTATACCGTTCTTGTCCCAGGATATGATGCGGAAGTTGCAGCCATTCACAGTGAACCGTTGTGGCTTCCTCATCAGATCCTGAGAAATGATTCATCCAAGTGCCACATATGTGGTCAGTGGAGCAGAAGATGGGCTCAGCGGGACATAGGATGGGGTCAGCAGGGCAGAGGATAAGGCAGTACTGGTGGGCACGAATAGGCGGCACTAATGGGCACTAATAGGTGGCACTGAAGAGATAGGCACTGATTGGCATCACTGATGGGCACTGATTGGCAGCACTGATGGGCAGCACTGATTGGCAGCAGTGATTGACAGCACTGATGGGCACTCATAGGCTGCACTGATAGCGGCACTGATGAGATGGCCACTGATTGGCATCACTGATGTGCACTGATTGGCAGCAGTGATTGGCAGCACCAATGGGCACTTATGGGCAGCACTGATTGGCAACACTAATTGGCAGCAGTGATTGACAGCACTGATGGGCACTGATAGGCAGCACTGATGAGCACTGATTTACAGCACTGATTTACAGCTTGTTTGGCCGTACTTCTCCTGGGATCACATAAGTGCAGTTCCTTATGCACTCCTGTGAACCTATTTTCAGCAAACATCAGGCTGAAGCTCACTGTTAGCTCACATCGCAGAGCCGGTCCAGGCTCGGGAAAGATCACATTCCTGGACTGGCACATGGCTTACCCTCTCAGTGAGGTGCTGAGAGCCTGAGCCAGTTGCTCCTGCCCCCTCCACAGCCCAGTGCTCCAGTAAGTGAGTAGTGAGGGGGGAGGGGCACAGCAGAGAGTCGGTGACTGACGGTCACCAGCTCTCTGCTCAGGGAGATCTGAGAACGGAGGGATCGGCGGTGTATGATCAATCGATTCTCAGTCTTACAGCTGGCAGGGGACAGATGCAGCATTAGACCGATGCTGCATCCACCTTGGTAAGTATTATTCCAAAAAAATTCCCATTCCCCTCCTCTTTTAAGGGCCCTTTCACATCAGGTCCACCTTCATGTGGACCTGATCAGAAGCTTCATGCTCCATCTATGGACAGGCGGATGCAAACAGATTTGTGTCCATTTACACCCGCCTACCTCTGAGTCCATCCAAGCCCGAAAAAAAAAAAAAGCAAATGGACTAAATCCGTTTTGAATTTTTCCAGGCCTAAATGTGACAGGTCAGAGGTAGCCTGATGTAAATGAACACCTGTTTGCATCCGACCACCCATAGAGCTATCGCAGGTTCCCCATGCCCGCTGAACAGGCAAGGATGTAAAAAAAACCTGACACCCATCTCACTCAGCTGGGATTCAGTTGGGAAACTGCTCACGGATTCCCTGCTGATTGGAGGAGACCCCCCCCCCCACAATGTGAGGGAGCTCTAAGGGTCACCATATATGTTACAGTATTTGTACACTCAACTTTAGATTTACTAAAACTATGTAATGTGAGTACCTACCTATAGAGTTGAGCGGACACCTGGATGTTCGGGTTCGGCCGAACTTCGCGAAAAAGTTCGAGTTCGGCCCCGAACTTGACCCCGGACCCCATTGAAGTCAATGGTGACCCAAACTTTTGGGCACTAAAATGGCTCTAAAAAAGTCCTGGAAAGGGCTAGAGGGCTGCAAAAGGAAGCAAATGGGGGTAAGAGTAGGACAAGTGCCCTGCAAACAAATGTGGAAAGGGAAATAACTTAAAATCACATAAAAAATTAAAAATGGAGGAGGAGGTGGATGTGGAGTAGGAGGTTGAGGTGGCGGTGACTGTGGCGGTGTAGGTGGAGGAGGTAGCCAACACTGTTTTTTGTTTTTTGGGGGTTTTTTTCTAATTGGGGTAGCCCCCAAAATATTGAGGCATATTAAAAAAAAAAAAGATCACTATCTGCAGACAAACCCAGACATGTTCTAGCACGGGTTCACTTTTTCCATATAAAATGTACCATGGTTTATTTTTCATGTGTCTCCTGTTACAAATTCCAATAAAGACTTATGTTCTATAAAAAAAAAAAAAAGAAGTTCACTTAAGTATACCAATGGCTGTGTGAGGCCGGTATAAATGTCTATTCTGCACAAGGTACAGACAAGTCTTGTGGGATCCATGTCTGGTTCATTTTAATAAACGTTAGCTTGTCCACGTTGACTGTGGACAGGCAGCTGCGCTTGTCTGTGATTGTCAGCCACCCAATCTACTATCGCCTGTACTTGTTCTGGCCTCCCCATTCATTGAGCGGCATTCGGGCCTACCATATAATGTTGAAGGTTCTGTCGGCTACTTGCCTCTGAGGAAGGTGTTTCACTTGTGCGTGTAGCTGGCAGAGATCGACCACGTCCTCTCCTTGCAACAGGAGCTTCACCAACACCACCCACACCAGCAGCACCACGACCACAACCACGTCCCTTATTTGACGCTCTCCTCATTCTGGACGCAAATGTACTATTTAGAACAAATTTATATTATTTTGTAGACGCACTTTTTAATTTTGTGCAAGAAATGCAACGCAAGGTGCAAATGTACTATGTAGCACTATTTATTTATTTTTTTTTAAACCAGCAATGTCGACACACTTTTTAATTTTGTGCAAGAAATGCACAGCAAGGTGCAAATGTACTATGTAGCACTATTTATTATTCTTTTTTTTTAAAACCAGCAATGTAGATGCACTTTTTATTTTTGTGCAAGAAATGCACCGCTGGCCGCAAATGTAGAATTTAGAATATATTTTTTTTAAACCAGCAATGTAGACGCACTTTTTAATTCTGTGCAATAAATGCCCCGCTGGCCGCAAATGTAATATTTTGCACAAAAAAAAAAAAATTAATTTGTCTAACTGCAATTTAAAAGCAGTATTTAAATATGCCAAAATGTTGCCAACTGAACTAACAGAACACGATTAATGTAGTGTCCTTGACACACAAGCAGTTGCAAGTGCACTGCACTTGCAAAAATGGCTGCAAACGCCCACCTAACAAACGGAAAAGTTGCTTAGGTTTTATATGAGGCACTTTGCAAACAAAATGTACTCTAGCAAACAAAATCCCCTCTAGCACCCACCCACCAATAAATCACTGTTTTTAACAGATTTTCTAAAGCCACCCACCCACGATCTCCCCTAAAACAAACGATCTCATGTAAAACAAACGTTTCACGGAGTATATTTTGGATTCGTTGAAAAGGCAAACAATCCACCCGCAAACGTCGGTAAAAACGTTCACGTCACGTGAACGTTGACGAACACACAGTTCCTGTGATGTAATTAGCACAAGACAATCAAGTCAACCGTTGTAAAACCGTATAAATTTATGACGAAAATTTAACGTCAATCTGTTTAATTAAAAAAAAAAAAACACGTTTTATAATGTAAACGCCGGTCGCCCCGTAAATAACGTGTCTTAATTTTTCACGCAGATGTAACGACCAAATTTTTTTTATATAAGA